>NQLW01000550.1:223838-241577 GCA_002312845.1 Kalanchoe fedtschenkoi
GGGCAAGTTTGCAGTAGGAAGGGGAGGAAGATGGACTACAGTCTAGCAGCGCCGAAGCTTCTGTGCGCGCAGCTGAAGGAGGCGCGGCAGACGTCGTCGCAGAACGTCATGAGTCTCGGCGGCATCCTCTTCCAACGCGCATGGTTGCAGGTTTCGTGATTTTCATCTCTTCTTCTACGACGGATTCGGTTTGGTTTTACAGTACGATTTTGTGCGGCAGGGCGTGCTGGTGTCGGCATCGGGCGAAGACGGACGCCTCATCCTCGACGACGGCACCGGCGTCATCGCCCTCAACATCTCAGGCGAGTTCCGCCAGCGTCAGTGGCGGGCGGGGATGTACGTGATGGTCGTCGGGGCGTATCTCATGCGCCCTGCCGAACCGCCTGCGATCAAGGTACAAGTTGAACAAGCTCAAACCCCATTCTATGGAATGGTGTGTTCCATGATTGAGATTTGCAGTTGAACTGGTGGCTGTGTCTCGTCAGGTGCACAAGATTGTTGATCTGACTGCGTTCCCGGATAGGGAGGCGATGTGGTACCTGGAGGTCATGGAAGTTTACAACCTGTTCTATCAGCCACTGTTGGACTTGGAAGATTAGACAGCCCCCCAGCATACATACAACATGTTCTCATCACATATGTTTGCAAAAGGGAAACAGGACCTACAGTTGTACATATTTTCGACAACATTCTAACAGCCTATGAACATTCTCCTTGTTTTCTTTACATTCTCTAATCGGTTCTACTTCATGGTTCGGGTCCTCTCCGTCATCCAGGTTTTCCTCTCTTGCAGCTGTCCAGTAGCTCAGCATGTTAATGATCTTGCGGAGCTGTTATACAGTTGTTAAGGAGGATAAAATGTGGCTAGACATCAATACCAGTCTGATGTTAGTTTTTAGACAACAAAGAATGACAGAAAGAAGTGTTACGAAAAGGATACTGTTATTGTTTTAGCACTCGGTTTGAAGCTGGAAATAGAGGGCTCCATGTTAGCATGACTTTCAACAGATTGGCTGTCTAGCAGGCTATCTTCAATGTGATCCGAGTTGTTAACAAGCAAGGACACATATTTATGGAGGCTACTCATCATCATTTCAGATTCTTCAACTTTAGCCAATATACTTGCCAGGACAGTCCACAGTGCACTGCTTGCTTGTATGTCATCAGAAGTGAAAGGAAATATATCAAGCAGGCCCTGGATGAATGACAAATCTGGATGCAAGGCAGGTTCATTTAAATAGCATTATTCATGGAAAAGCTAGAATTCTAGATATGAACTGAGACTTGGCTTGATAGCTTTACCGGTTGATAGCTCTAAGGCAACATCGACTGCATCACTGAGGATGTTCGCAATCAAAACTGCTGCTGAAACACAGCAATTTGCAACCTACAGAAATTATATGATTCTACTATAACAGCTCATAAAATACTAAAGCTTATTTTCCAATCCAAAATGATAGATACGTAACTTTGAGCTTTTGACTTTCAGTTTCGTTCACGAATCACGTACCTCAAACTTATCAGGGAGTTTAATGAGGGTACAAAGTAGCCGTACTAACTCTTTACTTGAGCTTAATTCTTGCGAGTGATCATCAATGACAGAGAGAGCTTCAATTGTGCTTAGAATAATTTCAAGAACTGAGTACCTGAAAAAGTCTTCACAGTATTAGCAAAGCAAGTAAAGAAATGATCAACTTGAAAATTAAGCATATTAAGGTAATGTAACACTATCGATCTACTACGTCTGTAATGTAAAAAATAAGTAGTCTGTAACAGGTGAATGGGTTTTCCCAATCCAATTTGCCAGCAAAGTTCTGCTCTAGTCTGGATTTACAAATACTTACAGAAGTCAGTACAGCATAGCAGGTTCGTAAGTCTAACAGATACCTTATGAGGGCGTGAATTAAACAAGTACATAAAAAAAGATGAAATGGAACTCCAATCCAATATTGTAGCGGGAGGCCAGGTAGCCATGGACTCTACTGAACTTTTTGGGCTGGTAAAGGTGCCTTTCGGGGACATGTGTACATTTGAAGAAAATAATAATACTAAGTAACTCTGTAGAATTTCTCAAGAGATAAAACCATTAAGCTATCAAAACCTCACTGGAAAAGAATAAAAAAGGACTTTAAACCAAAATAAGTGATACCTCTCAGTTACTCGTTCTTTCATCAGGATGCCCAACTCGAAATCCAAGAGTTTGATCAATAGATTTGGCAAACCCAACTTTATCAAAGATGGAAGAAGGATAGATACTACTTCTTGTGGGCTCTCTATAATGGCCAACAAGAACTGAACACTCTGTTCAAATATAAACATTTCATCCTCAGAAACTGACATGGATTCCCTATCACGAAATACAAAGACGTGCATTCAAACTTCAATGATTTGCACACATTAAGGAGTAACCCTAATGCTGCTCAACAGTCGATGCTACTACCACCACAAGAGGCAAAATAACAGAAGGTCTTGAAAGAAAAATAAGCACCATGCCGCATGTAAACAAGAGGGGAAGATGCTTGTTACCCTTTCAATCAGTAGTGGGTTTAGTGCATTTTCAATGATCCATAACAAACGGGTCAATATGTTTTCAGACTGCAAAGCCTCAGCCCAAGTAACGCAATCGGTACCCTGAAGACCCAAAGTTATCACCCTGTACAAGACTGTGATTGTTAAGGGTTCCACATATTCCAATGATTTGTTGTGATTTAATTATCTTAGTTTTCCGAATATTAGTGATTATAATAATATTCAAAAAGGCTGAAACGTAATACTCCAGCACAAATATGTCAAAGAGATATACAAAAAACCAAAATCTGCAACAGCAACTATACAGTCAACAAATAACCCATCAGCATTGGCATTTTTATTGCTGCATTTGGAAAGTTCTTAAGATTATTCAATAGCTAGCTAAAGTACCAAAAAACACATGATTTAACGCATCACTGCATTCTCAAATATTTGATTGGATCGCTAGTAGGTTAAAGACTCAAAGGATGTATGAGAACTTTCTAAGCAGCTCAAAGTTAAGTAGGAAGTGACCGAGTCAAAACGAGGAATATATTTACCGGCACACCTCACATAAGCAGGGGGTATCATCTGAAACAAGCTGATACACAATCATCTCAACCAAACCTTTCGTGGAAATAATCTGTTTCCTTGGAAGGTCGTGGCAAGCAAGATTACCAATTATTCCTAGGCATATTTCCTGACAATATGTCACTAGGTAAGATGTGTAACTGCACTTTATAAAACTATATAATCTAAAGAAAAAGATTAGTGAATTAACTGGCAATTATTCCGAACTAATCAAAATGCTAAATGGTCGCTACCTTAACACGGTCACTGTTAAGAACAGTGAAATTTGCCAAGAGTACTTCAAGTACAAGATTTTCGACCTGTAAAATGATTCAAAAAAGCTCAGTTAACCAAACATATAAATAATTGCCTAGCAAGACCATCAACCCATAATAGAGTGTTTGGTTTAGGGAAAATTTGGCGGGAAGGAAAATGGGAGAGAAAGCGAATTCCTCATGGAATCCATCCTATTTTTCTTTGCTTTGTTAAGGGTGGAAAATGCATGGGAAAGTGATCAAAGACTTTTATTTTGTTAAAATTTTCAATCTAATTTTCTCTCCTTAATTTTCTCTAAACCAAACAAGAGATTCCTTCTCATTTTCCCTCAAATTTTCCTTTCCACCAAATTTTCCCTAAACCAAACACAGCCTTAGTGATTCGTAATTTTCACATTTCGAATGAAGGAGATGATATTGAGAAAAGTTTCCTAAAATATGAACAAGACGTGTACTGACACAAAATAGTAGTAAAAAATTTTTACAGAGAAAATCTAAAGCCTAAAAGTAAATAGCGCATCATACCATGAACTCTGCATGGGTTCTGGTTGCTGAAAGATCCCACAGAATGCAACCACTTTCCTCCCATAGCTTGGAATCAGCACCGTTCACAGCCTCGCATTGATCATTTCTCACTCGTTGACATTGTTGGCCACAGTAATCAGCAGTTTCCATGCCATCAGATTCCCCGACACCAGTTAATACTGCTTCTTTTGAGGCATGATCAGACTTATTGCTGTTCTTGCCATCAGGAGGCAGCAGTTTACGTATCAGAGATATTATGTAGCCAGGATCGACAGTAGTCGAGACATCAAATAACTGCCAGATGAGGAGTTATTCGATCAGTAATCAGTTGACATATGCTGCGTCACAGAAAGGGAATGAACCACTGACACGAATGGACATTGTGGTGACTAGCTCATCAACATCTGCTTATGTGTATGTTTCAGAAAAATACATAAAGAACGAAGGAAAACCTAACACTATAGACATTTGCCAGACCAGTTAAGGTCCACAAGCATCACTTGCACATCTCAAATTTAAATTACAAAGAATCAAACACGCGCAAAGTGATACTGTCACATACATATTAAGTATGAGTACCAATTAAATATTAGCAAAGTAGTAAGATCGTAATGTAATTTTAGCAGTTTGGTTTCTTTATATTCTGTACTCAAACTAAGAAGAAGACAAGTAATGAAGTAATGAATAAACCCAGTTTCTCATCGTCCTCTCTGCCTCTCCTAATCCGATGGTCTTCCTTTCTCAAGAACTCTTTCTCTTCAATACCCACGTCTCAATTATTCCCTTTCTACAAAATCCTTGCACATAACAAGTACCAACAGGGCTCGAACCTTAGGACCTCAGGACCAAACACTCTTCACTTTCACAATTGAAAACCGAACAAGAAAACAAGTTGCCTTGAACAAGATTTTCAAATTAAAAACAGAAGACGAGCTTGAACATGATTTTCAAATTCAGAGGTGTTTCTCGGGAAATGATTCGTAGATATCAAAAATTTTCCCATTTTATTGATGAGTGGCGGAAAAGATTACTCGAAATGCTCATGAAAACGAGGCATCTATATTCTATAAGACTCACACTACTGCTCAAAAGTGCATCGTTGAGAGAATAAGAAAAGCGAATGAACACGGACCTCATCGCACGGTGCAGGTGGATGATGTGAGGGCGCCTGATCTCCGTCCGCTGCTTCTGGAGTAGCCGAGTGAGACTCGACCGCCATTGAAAGAGATAGAGAAAGCTGTCCTGCGCTGCGGAATTGCTCAGCGAGTCATTTTAGGGTCGAAAATAATTACTTTTTGTACTGAATTATTTGACACTTTATTTTGATTTAAATTTAACTCTTTGAAATTTTATGATTAAGAGGGTCGATATCAAGTCATTATATTGGTATCGAATTGTATTTCAAAAGTTTTTAAGGATTAATATCCATCATGCAAAGCAAATTTGCAGCAATCTAAAATAAAATAGTTTTGGCGAAAAAAAAATGATGATTTTAAGATAGTGGTTTTGATTTTAGAAATATCATTTAAATTTAAGGGTAAAATACAAAAACATACCCTGAACTATCATAGATTTTCAATTTAAGTACCGAACTCTTTGATTATGCAATTCAAGTACTCTGGACTAAATTGAAAGAAAAAAACTAATGTTGTAAGCCTCACCGTACATTCAAAATTCTAAACACAATTTTAGGGTTTCAATGTTCGATAGAAGATATATTTTGGGATGTTGATGGAGGAGAGCTCATTGAAATCGGGCATGGTGCAGTAACCCTTGCCGCTATCAGGCGAACCGACATGGTGCAGCAGCTACTGTCGCAATTGGGCGAACCAAGACAGCCGATGACCACAAAGCTTTTCTCGCCTGGGATTGTTGACGGTTCTGCACCTTTGTGGAGGAAGATCGTGGATGTAGTCTGGTATGAAACTCACGAGAATCAACATTGAAACCAAGACAGCCGCTATTTGATTCTCGCATTGAAACCAAATCGTTCTGACTTGTTCCTGCACCAGAGCATCCTTGGTTCGTGGCTGGCGGTGGCATCGATTATTGATTTGTTTCCCTACTTGCGACTCTCCGCTCCTGCAAAATAGATTTGGATTTGTTTTTGACAGAAACTGTATGTTAGGGTTTACTGAAATGATAGATATGCAGGTTAGATTTTTTCTTTCAATTTAGTCCAGAGAACTTGAATTGCATAATCAAAGAGTTCGGTACTTAAATTGAAAATCTGTGATAGTTCGGGGTATCTTTTTGTATTTTATCCTAAATTTAATTATATAAGGGTAAAATCATGATTGGTGGCGTGAAATTCAAAACTGCATCATTTTTAATTAGTTTAAATTGTTTGGCATGATGAGATCTTATTTTTTTAATATTTTTATTTTGAATATTTGAATCCAAAATTTAATGCATGTTATATTAAAGAAATGGAAGAGCCATGTTTTCAAAACCAAACAGAAGAAAAATACAGATCACATAGAGCATCCAACGGGGCTGCTGGCTCCAACTTCAATCGCCACTGTACTTCCTCTGCACCATGTGGTTATGTATAAGTGCGTATCTACTTGTTCATGGGAGAAAGTGGGTCCTTGAAACAGAAGCTGCTTCTACTGGTGCAAACAGTATCTTTTTGTTGTTTGGGTGAGTGAGCTGCTTAAGCCGCATCTTTAACTGGCCTGAGGCCCATGTACTTCAGCAGGGGCTCTGGTGAAGGCTCACGTCCTCTAAATTTAACAAAAACCTAAATTTGGAGGCAAAAGAGACAAAGGTAGAACAGTCAATTAATCTGCAAAAGTTATGGCACAAACATTGGAAGCAATTTGAACTGAACAAACCAACATGCTCTAGCAACCTCTAAGGGGAACATGATTTCCTCCAGAGAGTGATAATTCATACCTCAAGAGGATGTAGTCCGCCACCAAGTGCCAGCACGGTGTCCCGGAAAATGAAACCCATTTCCTTGACAGCCTGCCACCAGACAGTTTGCAAAGTTCATGAAATCTTTCAGTTAGTCACACACGTATATTTATGGTGAAATCTGAGCACGTGAGATAGGATATAGAGGGAACAGAGAGGTGAATTAATTGCAACAGCATAAAAATGGGAGCGCAACTATCAACTCATAGCACTGCTTACAATTGTCGTAGGCACTAAAACACACCTTTTCATTATCCAACCCAACCTCTTCAAACGCAGAGAAGGCATCAGCAGCCAGCACCTCAGCCCACTGAAATAAAATGAAAGAAGTTTACTCAAAAATGTTTAGCGAGGTTAGTCTTAACGGTCATGCAGCACAGACACTCAACAAAATCTTGGTGTTTTTGTTCTTCTAGGAACATGTATAGTTCGAGAAGCACACATTTTAGAATTATGATCTTTCTAGACACTAGTTTGATCTTAAAAGAATATTATGATATTGACAAGAGGTTGCATTGGGTAACCGTCTGCATAGGAGAGCACACATTTGCATCTGAAAATAGAGTTCCTACAAGGGCCATACCTGATAACTGTAGTATCCAGCTTCATATTGATCTGAATCACAGCAGATAATCATTAGAGCTAAATCACCAGCAATGGGGAAATCGAGCATAATAAGAGACATATTTAAGCTTACCATGGAAAATGTGACTGAAACTACAAAGAAATCGGTCCTCAGGTAGCAGTGGAATCACATGTGTTTTCTTCCCCACTCTTTGATCAAAATCATAAACAGATTCAGAGCCTCCTGGCGTGTACTTTGTGTGGAGCTCCAAATCTATGCTGGCAAATCTCAGCTAAAAAGATATAATATAAACATTCTATCAGCTGGAAGCAATATTTCCTGCAAGTCTGCAACTTGGTAAGTATACCATCACAATCAGAAAAAATTTAATTTTACGAGAACAGGGTAGCTATCAATGCCCATCCCATTTTATTTAGTTTGAGGTTATCTTAAGCAATCAGGTGCTTAGACTTCAGTGGAGAATAAAAATAGAATCAAGCGGAAATCAGAGGTGTTCCTACTTCCTATACAGAAATGGGGTAGTAATCTTTATAGTTAACTTTCTGACCTGGCGAAGCATTTCTGATCCAGAGCGAAAGGTCTTTGCTGAAAGCATTTTAAACAAGTAGTGTTCTGGAAGATCTCTACCCGTTTGGTAGTGTTGGGCAATTCTTCTCAAACAATCTCTGAACAACATTTCATAATAAATAACTTTATGAGTGGATTACGGATGCGGAAAGGTTATTGGCACTCTATCAGATGTTATACAGGCACTGCGTTTGACTTTCAGAAACTTGCCAATTCACTCATGTATATGAAAGGACCAAAGTGAGAAAAATATGATAAGAGCACTAAATGGTCAATGGCAACCTCTGGTAACACCAATATTCCATGAATTGAGAAGGTAGTTCTACTGCATCCCATTCTATGCCTCGAGTTCCAGAAACAAGACTTTCGTCTTGCTTGGTCAACAGATGCTGCAATGCGTGACCGAATTCGTGAAATAAAGCCTCAACCTGTACATAATGCCATTATTTTAAACAAGGTTTGCCAGTAACCCTATGGTAAAAATACACACATAAGTAACAATTGCTGTATGTACCTCTCGCAAGGTCATAAGACCAGGCTGTGCACCCATAGGTGGCGTTTGATTGCACACTATGTGGGAAACTGGTAATCTGATACTTGAACCATTTGTTGAAAGTGCACGACTACGGGTGACTACGGCATCCACCCATGCTCCACCTTGTTTCTCAGAGGGACGAGAATAAGGGTCCAAGTAAAAGTATGCTTCTGGATTGCCAAATTTATCTTTTATGCAGTAAAACTGGACATCCTCATTCCATACCTGAGGAACTTTTGATACTTTGTTATTGGAATTCAGGATGATAGAGTTTTGATGCTTATAAAAGCAGGTACAATAATCAGAGAAGAACAGGTTAAGAATTTAAACACACCGGAGCCTGGCCATCAGCTGCTTCAATGTGAATGTCAAAAAGCATCTCGGCTAGGGAGAATAGACCCTTTAGAACCCGTGGCAAGGAGAAGTATTGACGTGACTCCTCCTGTAGAAATAGACCACAAAACCATAGGGCCAAAAAGGACCAAAAACTTATTATTTTATAGAGGATCTTTTATAAGGAATTCACTATGTTTTCCATTCAGCGGATTTGAATACTATTACCTACACTCAAAGAGAGCTTAAAAAAATTCATACACTGATGAACACTCACTGGATGAGGGGAGGGAAAGGGTATATATACCTCACTTAAGTCATACTTACACTCCCTGAGCCTCTCGCTCCAGAAATGTATGTCCCAGTGGTTCAACCGATCACCTTCCATAGCACTTTGAGCTTGAGCCAGAAATTCGATTTCCTCCATGTCTACATCAAAGATATTTAGCAAAATTTTCAGGTCTGTCCAAAGTAGCACATCATTCCATGGACATTCAATGACAGTTGAATTCATACAGATGGCAATTTTTTACTCTGTCCATTTGACCCACAGAAAATTTAAGGTCTCTACTTTATCCATGACAAACTGTTCCATTGCAGTCAACAATCCCTTAAATACTAAGAAAATGTCTTTTAATTTTCAAATGTAGGCTGCACTACAAAATGGACATGGAACTATGTTGCGATCAGATTCTTGTTTTGCAAACATTACCTTTAACAGCAGAATCCCAGCAAGCAGAGCAAAGTCTCTCTATAAGTTTTTCTGCTTGGTCAATTGTGGCCATTTTCATTTCCATGCTTACCTAAGATCAAAGGGAGTGAGATGATGATCATGTTATTAAGTTTAGTAAGGATGACTATATGACGCTCAAACATCAATTATCACTCGAGGTTGCATGCATAACACTGAAATGTGATTTCCAAAACTGACCACAATGGCATACAATATAATACCTCGGCATAGTTTTTGAAGCCAAGTAGCTTTGCCTTCTCAAATCTAAGCTCCAATATTCGTTCAATAAGAGGGGTATTGTTGAAATCCCCACTCGAAGCCCTCGCAATATACGCCCGGTACAATTCCTCACGCAAGGAACGGTTTCGAACATGCTGCATTACAGAACGATAGCTAGGACCATCCAACGTAAGCACCCATGGACCATTCCCAGCAGTTGCTTCCTCATATCCCTATTATGCTAATAATAATTAATATTAACTAAAAGCATAAAGCTACAAAGGATTCACCTACAATGGTCTAAGAGGATATACCTTGGACACAGCCTTCTGAGCAGCCATTGCCAGTGCAGTAGCAGGAAGTCCTTCAATTTCCTTCTTATCTGTAATTAGCTTCTCATAGTTCTTTGTTGCGTCCAACATATTCTCTACGAACTTCAAGGACAATTTTTCCAGTTCCTGGCCAAATGAATCTCAGTGGTCAATGATAAAGATGTCTCAAATGGAAAAGAAGGCACAAGAACGGCAGGCATCAACGAGCATTCATTTGATAGAATGCCCACCTGTTGAATATTGTTGAATTTTTCCCTTTCTGGATCATCAAGTGACACCCCATTAAGATTTGCCTCCTTTAACTTTCCTGAATATTGCAAAATAATTGAACAAAAACATCGATGTACCATAATTACTACATGAGTATAACTATAATCTGAAGATTGCTTAATGTAAAGCTTAATCTGCCAAGAATGGATATACCAGTAACTCCTCCAAAACAATTAAATCTCTAAACGAGAAAACCCTGTTAAGGATTCTTTCCAAACAGCAATCAAAATTAGTCTAGCATAGAAACCATGCAGCATGCTGCTAACCTTGAACTATTCGTTTTTGCGCGTCATTCAGTGAGTGCCAATCATGAGATTCTCGAATAGTTTTAAAGGCAAGATAAATGGGTCTACTCTGCCCCAACCTCAGCTGAAACTCGACCTTTTCTGGCTGCAACGAAGGAAGTATCAACAATTGCCACAATTACACCACCATGGCTTTATAATATATTCAGTGACATATTGACATATGATGTCTATCAGTCAGACCTGAATTTCTTCAATAGCTGCCCTCAGTTCTGGGGAGCTTTTCACGGCACTCAGATGGTTCACAATTCCCCACACAGCACAAAGCCTATCAGTGATCCTCTCCAATGGCAGAACCAATTTAGACCAAACTGGCTCTACCACACTCTCCAGCTCAATCAAATCTCTTTCCTACACAGTCATCCATCAATCAAGCTCAAAAATAAAAACACACAAACTTCAAATACTACAACACCAAAACCATCCCCCCTTCATATCATCCAAGACCTAATGATGAGCGTAAATTAAACTCACCAGGTCCGCCAAGAGCAATCGCATGGCAGGACGCACATGCCGAGGCTCGATGATATCGTAGGGAGGGAAAACGAAGTTCGTCAACAATGGATTGTTCTCCTCCATAGCGCAAGGTACAAGCAGCAGCAGCAGAATTACAAGTCCTCCTCGCAGTCGCAGCTCCTCTCAACAGCAACAACAAAATCAATATCAATGACTCATAGGAAGACTTTTCTCCGGTCTCGCTGACGGCCGCCGCCGTCGTCAGCATCATCTTCTCTCCACAGCCACTTCCCTCCAATCACTTTTCAGTATCTCGAAAACGTGTCGAAAAGTTAACTTTATTTTATTTGGCGGAACCGTTACGCATATGGGTGAATGGAATTACGCCACGTGTCACAGAGGAAGGAAAGTTTACGAAATTAATTAATTTCGTTTCACGGACAGTGAGTTTTTATTTATCCAAACGAAGATAAAATAAAGTAACTTGGAGTTGGATCGGAGGACCAAGCAGCTACGGATCTCAAGTGAACGCAGCAGCTCGACGAATCTCTTCTAATGGCGTCTCTTCCGCTCTGTTCTTCTTCGCCTGACTCCTCCTCGTCACCGATGCATCTGCTTCATTCCCCGCTCTACTCGCCTTCGCCTCACTCTCTATACTCCACCGCCATCTGCTGTGCTAAACCACTCCCGCATTCGTCTCATCGTATTTCTGTGAGGAAGCATAAGGCGAGCTTCTTCGCTGTTTCGGTGAACTTGGCATCACATGGAGCCAAATTGCTGGTGAATTCGGCTGGAGCTGGTTCCGAGATCCTCACGAGCGATGCGGAAGAAGGAGAAGATGGCGATAAGGTCGATCACGAAGGAGCGGAAGATCATCAGGTCGAGACCATCGCTAATTGTAGCGATGGCGACAGCATCGTCTCCTCCTCACCGCCGGGAGAATCTCCGTCTCTTGGAATTCGAGAACCTGTTTATGAGGTGATTATTGGTTTGTCTTGACTAGCTGTTTGCTGTATTATCTGGCTGATAAATAGCAGTGTTAGATAGAAATATAACATCGGAATGCTGCTTTAGTGATTATATTAACAACTGTTTCTTCATTTTCTGGATATATTATAGGTTGTAGAAGTGAGTTCAGATGGTGTTGTATCCATCAGGAAAATCAATAGAAGACAACTTTTGAAGTCTAGTGGTACGATGGCTATTCCAAGTATAGTGAAATTTTTTTACTTTTCCTTCCTGTCTTGGTAGCAGATGAGTGAGACCAATAGAGCAAGGTTGCATGTAGAAATGTACCGCATTACATTTTAGAATACTGCTTGATTTGTATTCATATTACATATAATATGCTTTGTGTGTTTCCTTCAGCCCTATCACACAAAAGTGTCATAACTGGAAAGATTTAGGTTATGCTACTTTCAAGAGAACTTGATCATCAATTACTAATGTCCTTTTTATCTTTATCTAATTATGTGTACTACATAACAGGTCTGCGTCCACGAGACATCCGAAGTGTTGACCCTTCATTGTGGTTGACGAACTCAATGCCTGCCTTGCTGGTATGTTTATGGCTCTAGGCATGTCACACAATCTTTAGTATCATCTTGTTAAGGGAAGCTTGATTCAGCTGACCAGAGGTTCAAATATCAGTGTTAATGAACTTCAGTTGTTCTCTTATATCCAGTCCATTGAACTTTGGTGCCATTGATGTGTGAACCAGGTTCGGGAGCATGCTCTTCTTCTGAATATGGGATCACTCAGGGCAATCGCTATGCAAGAATGCGTCTATATATTCAACTACAACAGGTGATCACTTCCTTATTTTCATTCAACTGGTGAAAGTTCTTCTGTTTTATCTATGAGCAACCGGTTCTGTAAAATGTGATTATGTTGTGACACCTACTGTATTGTGTATGACATTCACAGGAGAGGCGGAAAGGCTTTCTTGGATTCTTTGTTGCCTAGGTTGAACCCTAGAAACAGTAATGGAGGGCCATCAATGCCCTTTGAGCTGGAGGTTAGTGCAGTCTTGTAAATCTAAATTTCATAAATACAATTGTTTGACTTTCAGGTCCATCAAATCTTATTATGTTTTATACTAGGTTGTTGAAGCAGCCTTGCACTCACGTATTCAGCGTCTGGAACAGCGACTAATGGATTTGGAGCCTAATGTTAGTTTGCCACTCTATACTCTTTATATGTCTCTGCTTATGTGCATCTTTGGCTGTTTCATAAAATATCCGTGCTAGGAAACAGCCAACTTTGTCATTTTGAAATCTTATTTTGAAGCACTAACCTCTGCAGCTTTCGCTAGTATGAACTATTACAATATTTTGCCCAGGTCCAAGCTTTACTTGAAGTCTTACCCAACCGCTTAACTGCTGATGTATTGGAGCAGCTACGTACTAGCAAGCAGACACTGGTATGCATCCTGATAAACAGAATATTATTATTTATTTAACAAATGAGATGACAGTGTATCACATCTGAAATATAGAGACATTGGTAGGTTGAGTTGGGTTCTAGAGCTGGAGCTCTTAGACAAATGTTGCTTGATCTTCTGGAAGATCCGCATGAAATACGTCGAATATGTGTGATGGGTCGAAACTGCACACTCAAGAAAGGAAATGATGACATGGAATGTTCTGTTCCTCTTGAGAAACAGATTGCTGAAGGTAAGCCTTCCAAAACTACATTGTTTAATGTATTGACATCTGTTTAATTACTGATACTTTAGAACGGCTGTAGCTCATGTGTGTGATTCTATTATTCTCAGAAGAGGAAGAAGAAATTGAAATGCTCTTGGAGAACTATCTGCAGAGGTATAATGAAATTAGGGAAAAGCAAAACCTGAATGGACAAATAGAATGCAAAAAATGAAAATAAAGCTAATTTATCAGTAAAAATATACTTTGCAACCCTTATTTTGATCTGATGATGGAAGAATTGTCGTAATGGTATTAGTTAAGAGCCATTTTTGTGCTTTTCCCTTGTTATTTTTCATAATATTGATTACTGAGTCATTCTTGGATGGATATGGTCTACCACGTGAACTATGGAACAACCACTTGGGAGCTGCCACGTGATAGTTTGACTAGCCACATGGCATATTGAAATTAAAAAAAAAATCAATGAATGCTTGCCACATGTTGTACTGTCGTTTTGACTTTTCAACGTGACACGTGACATATCCCTATTGGTGGTGTCCATGTAACATGTCCACCCAAGAATTTCTATTGATTAATATCCAACTGAATCTTGAAAAGCCCCTATATAGTATATTCAAATCCAAACGGGTAAACATCTTGTTACAATTTATGAAAAATCAATTCTTGTAGAAACCAGAATCCTTATTTAGTCCCTTCATGAAAAAACCTAGATGAAATTGATAACTGTGCTAATTAATCTGAAGTGCTACAGCATTGTGCCAAATTCATTTTTTCATCATCTACAGATGTGAATCTTGTCACAGTCAGTCAGAACGGCTTCTTGATTCTGCAAGAGAAATGGAAGATTCAATTTCTGTTAATTTAAGGTATGCAGCGTATCTGAAATCCATGTGCCCCACCCAAATAATGGTTACTTTTTATCTACTGATAGTGGATGTCGATTCCTGAACGAAACATGAATTTATTTCAGACTGAGTAAAAAACTACAAGCTTCCATCATCCAAGTGTAACATTTAACATGGCAACGCTTCAGTTTTGAGGATAATATTTTCCTGTTGGCCTTAGTTATTTATGTTCTTTCTATTGTATGCTTTCTGTATGCTCTATGTTGGGCACATAAATTTGAGCTAGCACATTTGTTGAGGAAAATAGTTTTTCCTAATACATGCTGATGTGGCAGTGTAATATTGACAAACTTGTGCCGTGCCTTGCAGTTCACGAAGGTTAGAAGTAAGCAGAGTGGAGTTGCTTCTCCAGGTTGGAACTTTTTGTGTAGCAGTTGGAGCCCTGGTTGCAGGTATTACAGAAGTCTTGTACTTTGTCTCTGAGGAGTTAGAAACGGACCGTGTAATTCAATACTTAAAACCATTAAGTTCTCTCAAGTGATTCAGTATCCATCATTGACTACAGGAATATTTGGCATGAATTTGAAGTCTTACTTGGAAGAGCATGTTGTAAGTGTTACCACTGTCAACTGGGATAATTACTTCTCGTTGCTTTGGATATTTCATTTGATTCTTTGTCTGGGGTCTTGCAGCTTGCATTTTGGGTGACGACAGCAGGAATAATTGCAGGCGCTGTTGTTGCATTTTTTCTGATGTACTGGTATCTCAGGAAAAGGAAGATATTGTAATTTGTAGTCCGCTGATCCAGTGGATGATATTAAGGTGCTTTCCTCCTCCTTTTTCAGCACTCATCCTGAAAGCTTTTGTTTGTCAATGTTGATATCATATACCACAAAACAATATAGTGCCTAGTTAAAATTCAAAGTTTATTTTGTAATTGACTTATTCAGTTGTTTACATGATTGAATAAAAGGAAAAGACTTTAGTTCCGTATTGTGTACCAATGAATGTTGCTATCTTATGTCATCTACTAATATGTACACTATATGTTACTTTACTACTTCAGAATTTACCTTATGGTATAAATTATTTTAAGTAGTTTAACCAAGAAAACTTATTGATATGTTAAGGGGCTATTTTTTTTATATATTTAAATTTTTTGCCCCGGGACTAGAGAATGCCAGGACCGGGAAAGCCTTCATTGTTACCTTGAAGCTTTATGTCCTAGTTTCTTAAACAACTCAACTCTCTTTCAAACCTCGATTTAACAAGCAATTTTTAATGGTCTGGTTGTTAATGACATATTTGCTTGTCTTTTTACTAGCTATACAATGACAAATACCAAGCCAATGGCCCTTCCTTATACTGTTCGAATGCAGAATAAATTCAATGACTAGTTGGTCCTTATAGGCAACTTCAATTGTTTTAGAAGACCTCCCCACTTTCATGTACTATGTTCTCTTACAAAAAACTTTGCAATGCCTAATCGCTTTCAACTACATGCAGGTCAGCAATCAAAGAAACACCCCCATGATCAGCCGTGTGTGTTAGGCCAAGGCCCCCAAATTACGGTAATTGGTGGCAGCAACCTGCAACCTCATATAACATACTGAGGCACAGAGGAACTTAAGTTTTATTTGATTCATGCAAAGGACGCAGGGTTTTATATTATGCCATTATTATCCTATGCATGCAGGTGTTGCCCGTGATCCCGGATGAGCCCTATCACCAGTTTCAGGCTATCGGTTCAAGCAGCCCTATCAGGATCACGATAGCATGTAGAAGTAGCCATTATAAACATATTTATTGATCTGTACATATCCTGGACTGAAATGATTCTTGCAACCCTGAGCCTGCCTAAGCGTCCTTGAGCACAACTACTTAGATTCAAAAGGAAACAGACAAGCAAATATACTACCTTTTAAACGTCAGGTATTTACTCCTAGTTTGAGTGTCAAATATCAACACAAGTGTTCATTGCAATAGAATGGTGATCCATCTCACTGTTCATGATAATTTATTCCATTGATAATTGGTACACCTTAATCCTCACCCAAACAGGTGCCTCTATAACTGCACCTCCATTACAAAAATAACAAGATCAACACACACAAATCTATCAACAATTGTTTCCTTGAAGTTGAGTTCAACTACCAAAACTCATCTCGAGCGCTGCAAGTCGGCAAACCTAAAAATCCAAACATCAACTGAAGTGAGAACCTACACAACACTTGATTTTGTCACTGAACAAGCTTTGGTTGTTCTTCACATGAATCAAAAGGGCCATCAATGGCAATGTTCCCCACCCCAATCTCCATTGCTTCCCTATCATCTTTATCTCTCCGTCTCCTTTCACTACTGGTTTCTTGTGGATCCTGAAACTGGGTGGTGGATATTAAAGTCCCACATACACGTGTTCGACCACTGATCCATGGATGAATGAGACACTGACCAGCGGTGGGTCTTTTTTCAGGAACAAACTCAAGTATGGGAATGAGGAAATCTGCCAGCTCATTCGCATCCTGCTCACTCATTCTGTACTTCTCCACCAAAACCTTACTCAGAGGCCAAAATCTTAGCCTTCGAATATGCCTTAGTTCCCCGTATCTATTGAAAAAATCTCGAGAATGGCGACCACCGAGAGCTAGCTGCCAGAAAATAGTTCAATTGAGTGAAAGGCATAACCCAAATGCGTACAGAACAAATGCTACATGCTTGGATATGATATAGATCATAAGTCCAAAAACGCTGAATTATATTTGATTCTATGACAGTGCCATGTTATCATTCATATATATTTACCTTACGAGGCATCATGCCAAGCAGCTCCATCATCAATGCTAAATGATCCTGTGTGGTCAGACATAAACAGAGACAATGTGATTCATCAAGCTCATGAGTAGGATGTGATGTGATTTTGTCCTACAGCTAATAGTAGCAATACTGTTACTCCCTACAAATATCCAAAGCCAGAGACATATTCAATCATGGATAGCAAGATGTACTGGCAGCACTGGACTGGTTGGTATCAGCAAATGCTGCAAGCATCAAGTGATTAAAAAACCATCAGAAACGACTTGCCCATTATGTTT
>NQLW01000550.1:246867-264715 GCA_002312845.1 Kalanchoe fedtschenkoi
CTTCCTGGAAATTCCCAATCCCGACCCCGGACCCCCCCTGCATTCATTCTCAACAAGAATGTAATGAGTCAAGCCGAGTTGGCGACCAGAAAGCCAGCACAACAAGTGGAGTTGTTAATTCAATTACCGGGCCTCCCTGGAGCCAGAGCACAGTAGGCCACGGCTTGGAGCTGGCGGCCAGCTGCTGCCTATAAGGACTCCTGTACAGCCACCAGAACATGTGCGCCTCTGACGAAGAACAAAACAGAGATCAATGGATGATGGGGTTGTTCGGAAAATTGATATTATGAAGAGGAGAACACAAAAGAGTGAGAAGAAGAAGAAGAAGCTTACTGGGTCTGACTTGGACATAGCCCCACGACTCTCCGCCTGCGCTTCTGGCAGCACGTGCGACAGAGACAGAGACGGAGAGAATTAAGAAGAAGGAGACGAAGAGGAGGATGGCCGATTGGCTTCGTAATAGCTTCATCTCCACGTGCGTATGGTCTGCTGCGGAAGGTCAGATCAGCGCCGCGGATTCGAGAACTGGACGAGAATACAAAATGTATAGATATTTATACAGAGCGAGGCGAGCGTCTCTTCGGGATCTGCGACGAGAAAATCAATGACAACAAATGAATTGATTAATGGAGATACTCAAATAAGCTAAGCATAATCAAATCTCGGGGGATTTGATAATCATCCCGCAAGGCAAAACAGCAGATTATAATTGTTTACTTAAACAATCATAATCTTTCGGGTATGTGCAAAATCACACAATTTAATAATTTTATACTTATTTAAAATTTAAAATAATAAAGTTATATGTTAATTGAGTTATAATTCAAAATTTACGTAAATTTTACAAATTACGTGAATTTAAAATTTATGGGGGTTATAAAAAAACTATAATTATCATACGAAAATGTCAAATAAAGTTGAATATAAGAATATTATTAAATTATTATAATGTTCATTACACTATTTTACATAAAAAATAATGAAACTATCTTTTAAAATATTAAGAATACAAATATTGAAAGAGAGCATAGTAAAGTAGATAAAGTCATAAATACATGATTTTCTATAAAAAAAATTAAAAAGTACATAAAAGTTATGACATGAGTAAGGAGTCGATAAATGAGGGAATTTTGGATTATCATTTATTAAGATAGTCAAGTACTCCACATTGTTTTATATATATAAATATTACAAATTAATTTATTTAGTAGTCGAGATTAAAAACATGATAGGATAACTAATAATGACGCAACGTGTTTTGATTATAAGTGTGGGGATCTATTCATTAAGAGTTAAGAACCCCTTATTCTCGTTCATTTCTGTCCAGATTCATCCAAATGATGCCAAATGTCAACTCTCAATGCGCGACACGTGCCCAAATGGACAAAAATGTCCGATGATTGATGTACTTTTGTGCATGCATGGACATGTGTCACTCATGCAGACGTAAAATCTCAGCGCGCTCTCTCTCGTATTTATCTTTATTTCAATTTTACTCAACTCAATTTATCTAATTACACGAATTGTTTTGAAAAAAAAACTTCATAAATAAATGTAAAATATTA
This sequence comes from Kalanchoe fedtschenkoi, assembly GCA_002312845.1. Taxonomy (NCBI): domain Eukaryota; kingdom Viridiplantae; phylum Streptophyta; class Magnoliopsida; order Saxifragales; family Crassulaceae; genus Kalanchoe; species Kalanchoe fedtschenkoi. The sequence goes on from NQLW01000550.1 coordinate 248,433, forward strand.
TAAGCTTCAATTGAAGATCCATATTGAATAGATTTTCGATACATTTTCAAAAAAATACATCGACTAAAAATGCATAGTTTATTGAATGAATTATTGCTCTCGATGTACTTTAATCATCAAATATACTACTTTGCATGTTCAATGAACTGTGAAAGTACATACTCATTTACTTTGCTAGTTTCCATCTATGTACTTTAAAATAAAAAATTATTAAAATGTGAATAAAAAATAGTCAAAATGGATCTTAATTTAAAGCTTGTAATTTTCTAAAAATGGTTTTGATTTTTAATTTGTGAAAATAAATCAATTTAAATAGATAACTCATTTTTTAAAATCAAAATTAGAAGAAATGAATTTAGTGCAGGAGAGAGGGGATGTGACAGGGTGACGTGTTCTGATTGGCTGAAATGAGGAGATAGTGAGACACGTGGCGCGTCCTGGTTGGCCGAAATGTGTGTGAGTGAGATAAAAATGAGATAGTGAGACACGTGTCATCCGTTGGGTGGTCGAAAACGAGTGTAGCATGGCACGTGGCGCTATATCATTAGGCACGACCAAAATACCCTTCCCCCTCAAAAATACACTTGGATCATTTTTTACTGTCCGATTTCAAGATGGACGGAGATTAGGGGGTTCTCAACTCTTAATGTACAATGAGAATTTTCATTTGAACCGCCTCTTGATTACAAATAGGATAAGTATTAACTTCAAAATTAAAAATTATTTATTATATCAAAATAGGTGAAATTACTTATTTTTTACCATTAATACCCTGATTGCTAACAAACGGCTCTGAGAGTACGAGAGACATTACTAGTCATGACAGTCGACATTTAAATTTTTAAGAAAAAACTCTAAAGGGACTTTTAATTATTCCCTTTTATCCAATTGCGGTCCGAACTAGTTACAAAAATAAAAAATTCAAACAGTAAATTTTTTTCTAAGTATAAATTACCATTAACAGATACATAACTTTGTTAAATAAATAAAAAACATAAAATGTGGACCCCATAAATCCTCCTCCTCCTCTCCTCCTATTCTCATCTCCGACAGAAACAAACGTCGTCAGGCATGGTGCAAACCCCACCTCAGTTTCTCCACCATCAATAGTGGAAGCAGTTTCTCCGCCATCCTATCTATCCGTCGGGCATGGTGCAAACCTCCCCCCTTCCTACTAGCAACTCACATGTTTCCGGCACCGTCATTAGGCACACAATGCCCTCTCTCCATCCGCTCTAATCTCTGAGGCAGCCGCATCTATTTCCCTTCCAAAACCAAGTTATGACAGTCATATACAAAACAATCTCATCTCATTACGCTTCACATCAGCATCACCTAACATATCATCAAAACATTTGACCACATCCATAAACTCCCATTACCCACAAAACCAAGAAAAAAAGTAATTAAATAATAAAAGAACACGCCTACACAAGGGCATCTTTAACGGAGCTTTATAGAGAAGTTTTATGTCAGAGTATGAAGTTTATCTTACATGAAGTTTCATTGTGTATGACTGTTTATACTTCTCTCACATGATACGGTTTCACGCAAATGTTGCGCTTTGTGGATAATATACGACATTTGTAAATTTAAAACGCGTATAAAATTATCAAATGCACTTTATACGACGTTTGTAAATTATAAACGCCTTTGACCACTAATCCATGGATGAGTGTGACACTGACCAGCAGTGGGTCTTTTTTCAGGAACAAACTCAAGAATGGGAATGAGGAAATCTGCCAACTCATTTGCGTCCCTCTCACTCATTCTGTACTTCTCTACACCAAAACCTTATACAGAGGCCAAAATCGTAGCCTTCGAATATGCCTTAGTTCCCCATATCAATTGAAAAAATCTCGAGAATGGAGACCACCTAGAGCTATCTGCCAGAAAATATTTCAATTGAGTGAAAGGTGTAACCCCGAATGCTTACAGAACAAATACTACATGCTCGGATATGTAGGAGTTCATATTTCACAAGTCCAAAAACGTTGAAATTAAGTTATTTGATTCTATGACAGGGCCATGTGATAGCTTTCATAGATATTTACCTTACGAGGCATCATGCTAAGCAGCTCCATCATCAATGCTAAATGATCCTGTGTGGCCAGACATAAACAGAGACATGTGATAGCTTTCATAGATATTTACCTTACGAGGCGTCATGCCAGGCAGCTCCATCATCAATCCTAAATGATCCTGTGTGGCCAGACATAAACAGAGACATGTGATTCATCAAGCTCATGAGTAGGATGTGATGTGATTTTGTCCTACTTCTAATAGTAGCAATACTGTAACTCTCTAGAATCCGAATCCAAACACACAGAGTCGATCATGAATAGCAAGACGTACTGGCAGCACTGGACTGGTTGGTATCAGCAAATGCTGCATCAAGTGATTAAATAACCATCAGAAACGACTTGCCCATTATGTTTTTCACTTTTCAGGATAAAACTGGAGTCTAGAAACCAGCTAAAAAAGGCACATGCTGGCAAGGGGACAAACATTGCCAGTAATTTGTGTTTCACCCAAATGGAAATGCATTTTCTCAAGGACAGATAAAACCAATTTGTATGTTTTCAACAGGGAGATAAATTGTATACCACATGGATATATAAAAAGCTGCTAAGCATGTAAGTTGATATAAGATTAATAACTTAAATCCAAAAGTATACTTGCCTCATCTCTATAATAGTTATCGCCACTGTGAGGATCAAAAGGCACGTCACCAGTGGCCAGCTCAAAGCAAATGCAAGCAAATGACCACATATCTGCAGAAGTAGAGTACTTAGATCCAAGAAGAACCTCTGGGCACCTGTACTCCCTTGTCTGAATGTCATTTGTGAACTGCTTATGCGTCCAGCAAGCATTTCCAAAATCAACCAGTTTACCGCTACAGTCCAAAGCAGCCACGAGTTTCTTCCTTGTCGACTGCCCTCTTTTCATCCTTTGACCCTCCCTTATTTGCCGCTGCACTTGAGTACTTCAGAGCTGGGACATTCTTTTACAACATCCCAAGATAAATTGGAATTATTACCACAGCCGTCAGTGTCGAGGAGGGCTACGGGGATTCAGTTCAGCCTCTGAGGAAGCTTCCTTCTCCGGGCAAGTTTGCGCAGCGCGCTTGGCCTTTTTGAGAATCTTCTTCTTTTGATTCTTTGTTATACCTTCATCATAGGTTCTGACCTCCTTAGCAACCTTAGGCTCGAAGACAACTGCGTCTTCAGTGGCTGGAAGAATTAAAGTCGCACCTGACTTTGTTGGATCCTTAGACGGGTCAATCATAGACAACAGCAGTATATTCTTAGGCTTGAGATTGGTGTGTATAATTGACAACTGGTCATGTAAGTATTCCAACCCCACCAATACATGATAGCAAATCTTTTAACCATCGGCAGAGAAATCCCTCGATAATCAGTATACTTAATGAGGGTCAAAAGATTATCTCCCAGATACTCAAAAACCATGCACACATGATTGCCATTCGGTCCTGAGTGCTTAAAGTGATCCAAAAACCTCATCACGCATTTCTTGTCATCACGATCACCCTCTGCAATCCGTTTGAGTATTTTGATCTAGTCCATGGCTGCTTCCGTATAATGCTGCGCACTTTTCCGCACTTTCAGAGCTACATATCGCTGCAATTAACACAAGAAGTCAACGGCACTTGTTATACGCATAAATAGAAAAAAATGGATCTAGATAATTTTTTTTTTCAAAACCGTCCTATTTCGTTCGTTTACAATCATTTCTACACTCTGAGCTTGGTTTTTTTTTCATACTAACCTTTTCACAATTGGGAACAACAAAAATCACATCCATTTTCACACTTCCAAACAACAAAAATAACACATGTGAAAAAACAATTTTCATAGTTCCGAACTGTGACATTGCTTGAAGAGTTTCGTGTTTCCCAATTGTGACAATCATTTTATAAAGAATGTCCTGTTGGCAATCATTTTCATCGTTCCAAATAATGAAAATCTATAGCGTAACTTTCGCTGTTCGAAAGTACGAAAATAATGTGATTTTTGGTGTGTCAGTATGGAAAAACAATATCAAAACTCAGAGTGTCTAAAGGTTTTGAAAAAAAAATCGATAAGCACAAACAATAGCTTAGCTCGAATGAAAAAACATGTCATCCAACAGACGTCTGAGGAAATAATCGCATAAAATTCGGAGACCAACCACCAGTCTCTGCGACTACTATTCCTACCGGTTGAATTTAACCAAGACGATGAAGGGTGGCTTACGGAATGGCGAGTATCCCAAGCAAGCCAGACGGTGGAGAAGTGGCCCCATCCGAGCTTCTTCTGCACGAAGTAGTATCCATTCTTGAACGCCTCTCCAACCCGCACCGCATGGTATCCGCCTTTCCTGTAATCCTCCCTTCCCTCATCCTCCGAAGACGAGTAGTCGCTCGGCTCGCTGCGGTCGTCGTCGTCGCCTCTCCTGCTTCCCCGACCATCGAGACTCGCCCGCGGCGTGGTGGTCGGTGGATTTTCGGTGGGAGTGAGCGCTAGGGTTTTCGCGGTGCCTCGGAGGGAGAGTTAGATATTCTGGCTGTTAGATTTGGGTGGCGCGTGATGCTCACGGTGAGAATGTACTAACATTGCTAATTTTTATTTTCTAAAAATTTATTATTTATTTTTAGGGGAAAAATCCAAAAGGGGCCTGAACAACTACCGCTTACTCACTTGCGGTCAGAACTATCATGATTTCCAAAAAGGGTGCAATGAAAAAAAAATTGAACTGATTTTTTGAATTAAAATTTACTATTACACCAAACCTAATATTATTATAAGACTTCAATTTGTGTGCGAAAATTACATCATTTGATTATCAAAAGACGCTGTTTTCTTTATGTGCACAAAATGATATAATTTATTTTGATAACCAAACGATGTAATTTTTGCACACAAATCTAAGTCTTGTAATAATATTAGGTTAGGAATGTAATGGTAAATTTTATTTTAGAAAATCAGTTTAATTTTTTTTTCATTGCACCATTTTTGGAAATCGTGGTAGTTCTGACCGCAATTAGGTAAGCGGTGGTAGTTGAGGGCCCCTTTTAGGTTTTATCCCTTATTTTTATTTATCATTTAGCAAATTTAATATATATGATATATCAGATATCTCAATGTATCTTGAAAAATTAAACATCATTTAAATTATTATACCGATTCATAAAAAGTTTTGCTACACAAGTAATCTATATATATAACAGAATAGGATTGAGAGTGCGACGCTCTCGGTCGGTTCGGTTCGGTCTCAGTCGGTTCGATTTGGTTTCGGTTGGTTCGGTTTGAAAACCGATTGGTTCGGTTCGGTTTGGTTTTAAATATTAGTAGATCGGTTCGATTTTAAATTTTCGGTTTTAAATTTCAAAAAATCGATGACTAATAATTTAGTTCAATTTTTAATTTTTCTCGAACTGGACCGATCCAAATCCGTCGGTTCGACGGGTACTCTCCCTTGTTTATCATAAAAAGTATGATTCTATGATTTAAATCATGCACGATTCGATTTGGTTGGGAATTTAATAAAAAACCAAATCCAGGCTGTGTTTGGTTTGGAGAAGAAAGAAAAATTTAATGGAAAATTAGAAGGAATATTTTGTTTGATTTGAGAAAATTAGGGATATAAAATTAAATGGAAAGTTATATGAAAAATGAGATGGAAATTTTATTTAAATTAAAGAATATTTTAGTACTTTATACAAAAATTTTCACTTCAACCAAAACAAGAGTAAAATAAAATGAATTTTTTTGAGAGATTTATTTTCCATCTAACTTTCTTTTCTCTCTAATTTTGCTCAAACCAAACACAGACTTAGTAATAAACATTTGAAACTTCGTTTGATACATGGAAGTTTCTGAGAAGCAAAAGAGAATTGTAAGCTTCGTGGTTTTTAATAGATAAAATCTCTATGATTTTTATTGGTATAAAGTATGAAGATAAAAAAAATTATGATAAGAAAAATAAAAAAATCAAACTGAAAATCCGAATATTAAGGTTGTATTTGGTTTAGAAAAAATTTGAGGGAAAAGAAAATTTGAGGGAAAATGACAAGAAATCTATTATTTGGTATAAGAAAAAATGGGGATGAAAAATTAAATAAGAAGTTAAATGAAAATTTTGAAGGAAAATTAGTTTAATTTAAAAAATATTTTAATATTTTGTACAGAAATTTTCACTTCAAAACAAAAAAAGAAAATAAGATGAATTTTTCCTAAATAAATTAAAAGTGAAACTTTTTTGAAATTACTGATACCCACACTAACTAACAATTATTTACAATTTTGAAAATCGCCCAGACACATTATTTGTCATTCATTCCAAAACAAATCAGAAATCTATCGCTCATCGTCTCCGTCACTTCGCTCCACTCAGCCGGGTAAGAACCCTCCTCCGCCTTCCTCTCGTGGCTTCTCCGATCTCCGCTCGCCCTCGCATCGTTGATTTCCTTCTTATTCTATTTCGATTTCTGATTTTTCGCTTAACTTTCATGACTCCGAAACCGGGTCTCCAGAAGCCCTAATTTCGCTCGCGTTCAGTGTTGAGGATGGGACAGATCCAGTACTCGGAGAAGTACTTCGACGACACCTACGAGTACCGGTAAACCCTAAGTCTTCTATTCTGCCGTTAGTTTTGTCGAATGTGTTGTAGTGGATTCACCATTTTCGGAATTTATTTTCGTTTTTTTCCAGCCATGTGGTTCTTCCTCCTGATGTCGCCAAATTGCTGCCTAAGAATCGCCTCCTCTCTGAAGTAAGCCATCAACTCTACTCATTCAACAATTTATAGTACAGTTTGAATATTATGTGGTGGATTTATATCTTGCATGTTGCATCTCTATTATCGCTGTTCAGTTTTACTTCTCTCCATCTTTATTTTCAATTGATAATTAGACCATACTATAGATATCAATGGCTGCATCCGAGCGACGGAGCCTTCTGATTTGCTGTGCTTCTTTCCCCTTGTTGATAGATTAAGGCTTTGTTTGATTTAGAGAAAGTTTCATGGAAAGAAAAATTAGGTGGAAAGTTATAGAAATTCTGTATTTGGTTTAGATGTAAAATTTCATGGAAAAAAGTTTGATGGAAAATTTTGATTTATAATATTTTCTTTTAAACTTTCCATGTCAAACAAATAAGTGAAAAATGAAATGGATTCCATGAAGGATTTGATTTCCATTCTATTTTTCATCCAATTTTCCTTTCCATGAAACTTTCCCTAAACCAAACACAGCCTTATGTTCTGGGAATTTATTGTCCTTGACATTGATGCTCGGAGAAAAGTAGTTTTAATCTATATGTGTCTGTGCCTTGGATATTTGGTTGGATTTCTCTTGTGTGTCTGTAGTCTGTGTGATGTGTTTCGATTTTGTGTTGTTTTGTTTGTGGTTAGAACGAATGGCGCGCTCTTGGAGTCCAGCAGAGCCGCGGGTGGGTTCACTATGCCATTCATCGCCCGGAACCCCATATCATGCTCTTTAGGAGGCTGCTGAACTACCAGCAGCAGCAGGAAACCCAAGCTCAGCAAAATCTTCCTGTCAATGTCAAGTGACGAGAAAAAGGGGGTTTACTTTAAGGAACTTACAGTTTATTGAAAACTTCGGCATTCCTGTCTTCTCAGTCGATTTGTAGGATGATATGGTACCCTTCATTTTGATTGTCATCATTTGTTAAGATGGTATTCAAATCCCCGCCTGGTTGTGTATGTGAATGGTTGGTATTGAGCGTATTGTTGCTTGTGGCCTATGCTGGTGGCTGTTGATACTGCAGAACTGTGTCATTTGGCTGTGTGAGCAGGCTTGTTTTATTTACATATTGCTTCTAGAGTGTTATTAAACTGTTTTGTTCCTTGCCAGCTATGTTTGGAATTGGTGTAGATCCTTATGACATGTCTTCCGCACACAGGGTTATGCAAGTTTCTTTTAGTGGCTTTACCTATAAATTTAGGGCTTGCAAAAGGATGGGGTTCAAATGCTTCACATTAAGCGGCAATGGTTACTAGACATTAAAATTAAGTTATCTTGGTAATGGTGTATTGTACTGCTCCATGCTTGTTGTAAAACGACGCCGCTCGATGAATAGTGTATGTGGACGCAAGCTGTCTCTTGTTAACACTCACGCTTGCTCCTTGGAGTCGGCGATGCGGTGAGTAGCTGAGCCTGTGCACCAGCTCAATTAACAGCCAATCGAATCCGGACACGTCATCAACCGTCATCTGCGTGGCAGAGTCTGATTGGGAAGGCTGGTCGAACGTTAACATCATCTGGAGCTACCATCGTCGAATTCACAAACCACGTTGCCGAAGTAAAGCGTAAGGAGGGAGAAGAAGAGGACAAGATCGTCAAACCTTCCAGAACCAGTTGCTGCTCGCACATTCTTGCACGCAATCATCTTCGTCATAACCCTATTTACCATGCTTTGATTCATCCAAACCATTCATCGATGGCGCTCTTCGTCACTCCCTCGGTCGCGTCAGCCGCAGCTTCGTCCAGCTCCTCACTCCCCTTCCTCTCATCAAAAACCCTAACTCTCAAATCCCGCTTCATTGGCAGCAGGACAAAACGGAGCTTCGATTTGAATCCTCTCCGAGTAGCCGCCCCGCCAACTCAGCCCTCCCTGCCCGACCAGGACGCTTTCACTCTCGATCCGAGCGCTGACGAAGAGAAGGATGAGGAAAACGAAAAATCCGATTCCGATTCCAAATTCACGTGGAGGGATCACTGGTATCCCGTTTCGCTGATCGAGGATCTGGACCCTCTCAGACCCACTCCCTTCCAGCTCCTGGGACGCGACATCGTGCTGTGGAAGGATAGAGCCACGGGCGAGTGGGTGGCTCTCGACGACAAGTGCCCCCACAGGCTCGCTCCCTTATCGGTATTCTTCACTACCGATCTTCATACGTGTTCTTGTCATTGATCTATCGCACTTGCTGATTTTGTTTGAATATGTTGCTGCAGGAGGGAAGGATCGACGAGGATGGGAATCTCCAGTGCTCATACCACGGCTGGTCATTTGATCGCTGCGGCGCCTGCACCCGGATTCCTCAGGCGGCGTCTGAAGGCCCCGAGGCGCGTGCTGTGAAATCTCCAAGAGCTTGTGCTACTAAGCTGCCTAGTAAGGTTTCTCAGGGTCTGCTTTTTGTTTGGCCTGATGAGAACGGTTTTGAGAGAGCTCAGGCTACCGAGCCTCCCAGGTAGCCGCTGCCATTCTTGACTTGTCATGATCACTGAATCAGCCATACTTAATTGGTTTTGTCATGGTTTTATACAGGCTGCCAGACGATTTTGAGAGCCCTGAGTTTTCTACTGTAACCATCCAACGAGATTTGTTTTACGGCTATGACACCCTCATGGAGAACGTATCTGATCCCTCCCATATTGATTTTGCGCATCACAAGGTGGAATGTCTGACCCTGTCTGATAAAACAAAATTGAACAAAGTCTTACCGAAGAGGATTAAATGAACAGGTTACAGGCAGGAGAGACAGAGCAAAACCACTTCCATTCAAGCTGGAAGATAGTGGCCCTTGGGGGTTTGCCGGAGTAAACACCGGCAATCCCAAAATCAGCGCCAGATTTATAGCCCCCTGCTACTACATCAACAAGTAAGCTATTTTTTGCGCATGCAGATTCGAGGCCCTTGGATATGATGAAGCTAGTTCCTTTGTTTGTTTGCTCGCTCCTGGATTTTGAACGTTTTATATAATTGATATGTAATTCTAGTAACATCAGTGCTTTGTTTGTTTTACTGTCCAGAATAGAGATCGATACCAAGCTTCCAGTACTGGGTAATCAAAAGTGGGCCATTTGGATTTGTTCATTCAATGTGCCAATGGCTCCAGGAAAGACGCGCTCCATTGTTTGCAGTGCTCGAAATTTTTTCCAGTTAACAATGCCAGGTCCTGCATGGTGGCAGGTGAACACACTTCCATTATAATCTCTCAGATTCCCATTTGTTACAGACATTTACTTCAATCTGCCCTAATCAACTACACCCATATCCCGTGATGCTTTCCCTTATAAATCACCGAGAGAGAATTTTTCATGTCTTGTTTTTCTCTTGCCGTATCCCTAATACAGGTTGTGCCGAGATGGCATGAGCATTGGACTTCCAACAAGGTGTATGACGGAGACATGATAGTCCTCCAAGGGCAAGAGAAAATCTTCCTTTCCAAATCAAAACAAGGCTCAACTGATGTCAACAAAGAGTACACAAAACTCACATTCACTCCCACACAAGCAGACAGATTAGTCCTCGCATTTCGCAACTGGCTGAGGCGCCATGGCAACAGCCAGCCCGAATGGTTCGGTGCCAGCATCGACCTACCTCTTCCTTCTACACTATTATCTAAACGCCAGGTAAAACGTCCAGCTAGGATACTATCAAACTAAAAAAATCCACAACATTCGCCAATTACATTTTTCTGGGTATTTACGCAGATGCTGGATAGGTTTGAGCAGCACACTCTCAAATGCTCCTCGTGTAAATCAGCCCACCAATCCTTCCAGACATTAGAAAAGTTCCTCATAGGCGCGACAGTGTTCTTTTGCGCAGCAACAGGAATCCCTCCAGACACCAAACTGAGAGTAATCCTCGCAGCACTGGCGCTCATCAGCGCTGGTCTCGCATACGTCTGCCATGAGCTTCAGAAAAACTTCGTTTTTGTCGATTATGTACACAGCGAAATAGACTGAGCAGGTGTGAAATTCATATTTTCATTCTGGAAATCATAAAAGTAAATTGCATTGATAATCACTAGCAATAGCAGTTGAGGATCCAAATATCAACCTATACACCCACCAGAGCCCTAACTTCTACGAACTAGTGAACTTGGTAACAGCCTTGGTGCCCTCAGACACAGCGTGCTTGGCCAGCTCTCCCGGAAGCACCAATCTGACAGCGGTCTGGATCTCGCGGGAGGTGATGGTGGGCTTCTTGTTGTACCGGGCGAGCCTGGAGGACTCCTGGGCCAGCTTCTCGAAGATGTCGTTGATGAAGCTATTCATGATGCCCATGGCCTTGCTGGAGATCCCGATGTCGGGATGGACCTGCTTCAACACCTTGAAGATGTAGATCTTGTAAGTTTCCACGCTCTTCTTCACCCGCTTCTTCTTCTTGTCGGCAGACGACGCGCCTTCCTTCGGGACCTTCTTCTCGGCCCGCGGCTTCTTCTCCGCCGGTGCCTTCTCGGCCTCAGGTTTCTTCTCCGCCGGCTTCTTCATCCCTTTTGCTGCCATTGACGATCAGAAAAGAAAATTATTTCTAGGGATTGCGATTTCTTCTTGAATGAGACGATAAAGATGAAAATCAATAGCCCTCGGGTTTGTTTATATATATTCGGGCATCGTGACCTTATTGGTGGAATTAGTTCGACACGGATATGGAACATCCGCCGTCGATTATATCGGACATTAGAGTTAGATCGACAGTAAAGATTGCTACCGCGTGTCACGTCCCTCGGATTGGCTCTACGAACTCCCTATTCGTTGACAAATACAATTTATTGGGCCTCAGTCCGGCCCATAAAAGTGGGGTAACCACTGGATAAGAGGCTTGCAAAAGAACGCACTAATAACCAGTTGAAGAAAAATTCAAGGGAAGTAAAAAAATCAGGGGATGTGGAATTTTGAAAGGGAAAATCAAACTTTGATTAATTTTTAAAAATGGAACAATATATCATTTTATAATTTTCCTTTTTTTTTTCCTAGCATCAAGAAGTTTATTTTTGGGTCGAATTGGTGATGTGGGTAAGAAACATTTATTTATGATTGAATGGCCCGTTCAATGGACATAATGAACAATACAAGTACGTGTATATTACTAGTATGTTTAATTACATGGATAACAATTGCGGTCAGAATTATTACATTTAAAAAAGAATGCGATAAAAAAAATTGAATTGATTTTTTAAAATAAAAATTATCATTACATTCTTAAATTAATATTATTATAAGACTTAGATTTATGTGAACTATGAAAATTATATCATTTGGTTATCAAAATAAATTATATCATTTTACGCACATAAAAAAAACAACAAGCAACGTCTTATAATAATATTAATTTTTAAATGTAATGTTAAATTTTATTTTAGAAAATGAATGTATATTTTTTTCATTGCACCAATTGAGTAAACAGGGATAGTTCGTGATCTCTTTTTAAATTTTACCGTAAATTTTAATAACTAATTCACACAATTACGTAGTTATTCTAATTATTTTGTAAGCTCAAACTAAAAGATTCTAATGATGACAACCCAGCAAGGCATGGGCATGGGCGGAGAAGACGGGCGTATTCTGTTGGAAACACGCAGCGTTTTGTTCATCTTCTAGTCCACGCTGATGGTCGATCTCGCTCTCCTCTGGCGCTGGAAGGTTCAGATCCAAAGAGAAAACGCTGAGAGTTTTCACCTCTCCCATGGAGGTCGCCGGACTAGAAACCCCTGTACACGGTGACCGAACGGGGGCTGGAACAGCCCTGTGCCGTCGCATGTGACCTCCGAGAGCCTGCCCTGAAGAAAACTCAGAGCCGCAGACTGAACATTGGTGCACCCTGTTGGACAAGGCGGAAGCTTTGACAGACGAAACGTTGCCGTTTCTGCTGTTGGTGGTGGAGAGTTGCAGAGACGTTGATAGCTGTTTCTCCGCATCGCAATCGTTGATTTCCGATCTGGGTTTCCCGTGGCCGGCTCGGTGGCCATACAAGCCCTGAAACGAAGGAAACGTCTTGTTGCAGGCCTTGCACTCGTGGCAACCGCCCAGGTCTGCGAGCTTCCTCTTCCCTCCTCGGACGAGCTCTGCTCTGGCCAAGAGAATCAAGCAGTTGGCCAAGTCCTGTTCTTCCTCTGTCACCACGCTGTCGCAGATCCGCCGCTCCTCCTCGTCCGAGGAAACCCGCGACGGACGATTGGCGCGGTTTCCTCTGTCGATGCTCAGAGTCAGAGGCTCCTGATGGACGGGCGCAGCAACAGCGGTTGCTTCGTGCTCGGGCAACTCCATGGCAAGAATTGTGGCGGTGCTCTGTTTTGATTTACGCTTTGCTCTGTTTTGGTGGCTTTAAGTAGAGGTTGGAAAACAGAGTGTGTAAGTTTGCTGGTTTGCAAGTAACGAATGGTTAGTTAAGAAGTTTTCCATTTTATTATTCCTTTAACATCAGGATGCATTGCAGCTTAAAACGACATGGTATTGAGTTTACTAACCAATCTGTAAGTAACAACCGTGTTTTATTTAAATAAAATTCGATTTTTTGGGTATAAAATCATCTCTCTATTGTTTAATGAAAAATAATCATGATTTTCAAAAAAAAAGAGTGCGATGTAAAAAAAATTATATTGAATTTAGATAATGCTTAAGATCAGTTTGTTTGATTTCTTAAATATAATTGATCTTATTAAATTTATTAAGAATTATGGATGATTAAGTATTGAAAGTTGTCGTTTTCTTTATGTACGCAAAACGATATTATTTATTTTGATAATTAAACAATTTAATTTTCGCACACAAATTTAATGATAAATTTTATCATTGAAAATGAGTTCAATTTTTTTTTCATCGCCCCGTTTTTTAAAATCGTGATAGTTCATACCACAATTAGATAAGTAGTGATAGCTCAGAATTCCTTTTTAGTTTTTATCCCTTGTTTAAAATGTCAGTCCAATTCTATGTAAAATCACTTTGGATGTAAATTAGTATGTTTGCTAATTGCAATCGGCTACCAATTTGCTTTAAAATACTAATATATCTTATTATTAGTGATTTTTTACAAAAATAATAATTTTAAAAATTATAGAAAAGAAAGTGTACTATTTTGTATATTTTTTTAATTGTTCCATTGCATGTAAGACAGGATGTATATTAAGTTAAGAAAGTTTATTTACAGATAATCAGATGCTTTGTATGTATTTCGTTGGGTTTAGGTGCACCTGAGGTTGCTTCTGATTGGGTGATATGTTAAACGTTTTTAGTCACTCTATTACTTAAGGCTTTGTTTGGTTTACAGAAAGTTGGAAAATGTAGAGGAAAAATTTGGTATTTGGAAAAAAGAATGAAAGTTTTGTGAAGTCTGGTATTTGGAAAACGATCCAAAACAGAAGAAAGTTTAGGGTTAAAATTGTTCGATAATTTTCATTCTTCCCATCTGCACTCTTTTTGTAAAATGTATAACAAAAATACAATATTTTAAAAAAGAAAACTATCCACTGAATTTGTAAATATTTCTCATTGATTCTCCAACACGACTGCTCATAGTTCAACCCATTCATTTGCTTACACTACAGCAAAGCTCATATTTACTGAATACCTGCCGCAACAGAAGCCGCGGTGATGCGTGTATCGTTGCTGGTGTCGATTTTCATCTCGTCGTTGGTTGCACGGCGGTTTATTCAAGCGCCAGCCAGCCAGCTCGGTTAGACTGGTTGTTCCTCATCATCAAGCACCAAAGCCTCGAAGTATTTCCCGTCGATTAAATACGTCCCAATTTGAAACCGAACCGCCCACACATCTTTAGGCTTTCTCGACATGATCCTGTCCAAATTGAACCAAATCACTAATTTTAAAATACAAAATCGAATCAAATTATTGTTTTTTTATTGGGTTAAAATTTAATTTGTTCATCAATTTTATTTACTATTTTACGTTCTAAATAAATATTTGTTGAATAATTAATAGCACAGAATTTTTAAATTTTATATATTACTCACTAACTCTTTTAATCAAAGCAAACATATTGATTCAGTTTAATTTAATTGGACTCATCAATTTTTATACACACTCCAAAATATATTGTGCCAGTTTAAGATAGCTAGTTGCCATTAAGCTGTGAATATCATATACCACTTGGTACCATCTAGTCAGTTACAGGAGATGATAAACTAATACTTACTTATTAAGTATATATTTAATAATTAATATTAAAGAATAAATATTCTATTATTTAAAATATATTACAATAATTAATAAGTAAAGCACGTTTGAACACCATATTGAAACTAATCAACTGTAAAAAAGTAGAAGTACCTGCCAACGTCTCCGGCGTTGATGTGGCCAGAGTTGACTCTCAGGCTGGTCATGGCAGTGGCCGTTTTAATCCATTTGGGAGCTTCCGTTACGATGATGGGGCTTCCTATCTCCAGCTTATTTGTTCCTTTTGCCTTGAGATACGCATCAGCTGATGAAGAAGATGTTGCTGCCGCCGCCGCTGGCTCAGCTGGATTGTCGCCACTGCTTCCGCAGCATACCGCCAGTCGATTTTGAGGTTGGTTCTTGATTGCCGGGGATCCGGTGAACTTCTCTAGAAGCCTCAGCGGCCCGCAGATGGTTGAGTGCATCGGGAGCGCCATGCTTGCTTATCTGGATGAGTGGAGGAGATTTGAGTGTGGCCAAGTGTTTGTCGTGTTCTGTGGGCCTGTGGCTGGCCCATGTCGCACTGGATGACGCTTCTTTCTGGGCTTCAGCCGGCCCAAATCGCTCAAGTCTTATTGAATGGGTGACTTTTTTGTTTATTACTCTCTCTGTCCTCTTTTACATGTCACTTAACCGAATTTTTTTATCCATTTTTATTTGTCACTTACCAATTTTCAATGCGTATTTAATATCAACAACTACCTTAAAATGTCAAACATTAATCACTTCATTATCATAATTAATAAAGAATACATTCTTCACCAATAATCATCTACCAATTTTACTTTTTGCACGAACTTTTTCAAAAAATTATTAACCACCTACCTATTAAATTTGTTCAACCGCTAGCATTAACTTCACCTTAATCTACTCAAATTAACCTTAAACGACATGTATTGGAGGACGGAGGGAGTACTTTTTAAATCGTGATAAAATATTTGTGATTGATCTTAAATATTAGAATTTAATGAAATTTTGTTTGTCGAGGAAATGTAACGTATTTAAATAAATAAATTTAACTACTTGTGTATGTGGACAAATAATATTGACTCTATTGGAAATAAGTGATGAAGTCAAAGGAGATATAAAAGAATTTAGAACTTAAATACACCATCTTATTTAAATGCAAAATACATCTATTTATTAGACGATGGTAATAGGAGTAGAAAATTAAGGCACTTTTTTTGTTTAGAGAAAATTTAAAGGAACAGAAAATGAAACAAAAAATAAGAAAGAATATTTGTTTGATTTAGGAAAATTTTATAGGAACAAAAAATGAAATAAGACGTTATAGTTTTTTTAATTGGTTCGGAAGATAACTTGACCGAAGAAAATTAGTGAAATATATGATAAATTATCATCA
>NQLW01000550.1:265866-314598 GCA_002312845.1 Kalanchoe fedtschenkoi
TCTAGTTACTACTTAAGATGAGATTATTACTTGGACCGCCGATCAAATCATCAATCAATTGAAGATCGGACATTTGACTGGCTTCACCTTGGATTCGGTTTTTATAATTGTGCAAATCTGCTTATTTAATGTACAACAGATAATAGAAACTCATAAATTACATAAAATTTGATGGTTTATTACTCTCTCCGTCCTCTAATACATGTTGTTTAAAGTTAATTTGTGTAGATTAATGTGAGTTAATGCTAGCAGTTGATCAAATTTAATAAATGAGTGGTTGGTGTTTTTTTTAAAATATTCGTGCAAAAAGTAAAATTGATAGATTATTATGAATGATTTTTTTATTGATTATGATAAAGAAGTGATTACTGATTGATATTTTAAGATAATTGTTGATATTAAATATGCATCAAAAATTATTAAGTGACAAGTACAAATGGATAAAAAAATTCGATTAAATGATATGTAAAAGAGGATAGAGAGGGTATTAGTTTTAATATTTTTTAATCTTTTCAACAACGAATTAAATTTATATTTCACATTGGCATGCCCCCGGCCCCATCCCCTTTGCAAGTTGCACCCCCTCCGGTGGCCCCAATAAGGCTTTGCCACGTGTCGCTCATATGGCGATGCATTTCGCCTGGCTGTATTTGCCGCACAGTTAGCTGAGCCCCACCGGTCCCAATCTTCACACATCACACACCTCCACTCCATACCCAATCAACCAGCTATAGAATGCATGGTAAAAAAAAAAAGGAAAAAATTACTGCAACTCGAAGGTGCGCTGAATTACCATACTACCCCTAATCATTCTCGCACCCTCTCCTCTATATTAAACGCAACGCATCACTGCTTTCGACACCTACAGACACCACCGCGCAGCTACATTTTCCCAGTTGCTCCACTTCTGAAGGATGCCGATCAACCGGATCGCGGTGGGCCAGGTGCACGAGGTGCGGCACCCGGCCGCCCTCAAGGCCGCGCTGGCCGAGTTCATCAGCACTCTCATCTTCGTCTTCGCCGGCCAGGGCTCCGGCATGGCTTTCAACAAGCTCACCGACAACGGCTCCACCACCCCAGCCGGCCTCGTCGCCGCCTCCCTCGCCCACGCCTTCGGCCTCTTCGTCGCCGTCGCCGTCGGCGCCAACATCTCCGGCGGCCACGTCAACCCCGCCGTCACATTCGGCGCCTTCGTCGGCGGCAACATCACCCTCCTTCGCGGCATCCTCTACTGGATCGCCCAGCTCGCCGGCTCCTCCGTCGCTTGCCTCCTCCTCAAGTTCTCCACTGGCGGACTCGTAAGTACTTGATCATCTCATCCGTCAGCGAATCAAAATGTGACACGTGGCACGTCTCTCACTCGTATATTTTCGTTTTTTTTTTCTACGAACAGACGACCTCTGCATTCGCGCTGTCGGCTGACGTCACGGTGTGGAACGCGTTCGTGTTCGAGATAGTGATGACGTTCGGGCTGGTGTACACGGTGTACGCGACCGCGGTCGACCCGAAGAATGGGAACATCGGGATCATCGCGCCGATCGCGATCGGGTTCATCGTGGGCGCCAACATCCTGGCTGGCGGAGCGTTCGACGGAGCGTCGATGAACCCCGCCGTGTCATTCGGGCCGGCGCTAGTGAGCTGGGACTGGACCAACCACTGGGTGTACTGGGCCGGGCCGCTGGTCGGGGGTGGGATCGCTGGACTCGTTTACGAGGCCATCTTCATCAGTCACACCCACGAGATTCTCACCAGCTGAACTCTCCGGGGTCTGATCCATGATGCAACTCGTGTGTTGTGCTTCTAGTGTCGTTTGATGATTCCTTCTAGTGTCGTTTTATTTGTAGTAATGGAGTGGAGTTTGTCGATAACGTTATTACTGCAATTTCCAAGCCTTAATTAATGATTCTAGCTATTTTAATCTCCGATTATTTTTTGTTTTTAGAAATCCTAATCTTAATTTATTAAAGGTAAAATATGATTGAAATGTACTGTTAATATGGGGATAAATAATAGTATCATATGTTAATGATGGATAATTAATACGGTACAATGATTGGGAGAAAACGACAAATAATTGTACAAAAATGAGTTAGAATGGGTAAGCGGATAGATTTGATTAAAAATGGATTAAATTGATTTTGATAAAATTACAATTTTGGGGTATCGACGTAACGTGTGGTGAATTTGGCACGCATGAATCGATGGACTCAACTTGATAGCATGACACAGCTAGATGCATTATGTGTGTCCATGTGAACCGTTTAATGTCAAAAATCGGTCGTTTTCAATCTGACGTGTACTATGTCGTATTAACCACGTGAAATAAAACATAAGTTCCCACACTCAATAATGTTTTGAGAAGCGAACACGAGGAGCTTGTTTGGGGATCAAAGAATCACTTCTATGTTGCCAGTGAAGAGATTTTGCTTTCAAAATGAAGATAAATACACATCAGGAGCTAGTGTTTGACTCATATATTCAATTCTCCTTACATTTTGTTAAATTACAATTTATTTTTTTTAAATAAATTAGACCCGTTACACATTTTCAATATATTCGTAATCATGTAATATCATTACAAGTTAAATATGAGAGTGAGATGTTATTAAGTCATACACTAACCATCAAGCAAACACCCAATTAAGCTTGAACTAATTTCATCCCAGCAAACAATCTTAAATGACGCTTTGAATAAATTTATTCACGAGTAAGGGGACATAACTAACTTACACCCCTGCGTAATAGTAACAAATTTAAGTCATATTTACAATATAATACATAATAGTGAAAATATGATTCTTTTAATTCATATTTTTCACGTTGAGAGTCCTTAATTTAACATAATTAAAATGAAATTTGAGGTCTAAATGAAACATTTGCGAATAAAAATTCATCGATCTTAGTTAATATAATTAATTTTTTTTGACCCCTGATTTTACTATATTGACTCCACTTCTGATAAGGACATTGATATACAAACATAAAAATTATACACTAATTAATAAAATAATAATTTAGGAATCCAATACATGTTAATTTATATTTTTATTACATGATAAGACATTTAATTAAATGACACTCACTCAACATATAATAAGTCAATTATTAAATTAAAATAAAGATCGAGATGACATGGATTTTTCTTTTCATTTTTAATCAAATAAGTATCGATGGAGAAAATTCAAAGTCAAATGTTCAACATATTAATAACATTCAAAATTTAAACTATTCAAATCAACTAATAATCCGACCCATATACATCAAAGTGACAACAAAAGAGATGACAAAGTGATAAAAATAAATAACTGCTGACTGAAGACTGAAGACTGAATGACACCGTAACGAAAAATTCGCTTACTGCTAACTCAAACATCGTCGCTACTAACTGATTAATGATAGGTAAAAAGTAAAATTTAAATATTGGGGTGAGTCGCAATTACCCATTAAACAATAACCCTCACCTATAACGATGAGCCAGGGGATTCATATATCAATTATCATGGTGCATATTTATTATTAAGTTATATTTTTTCACATTCGTATTATACATGTGTATGTGTGAGATCACTCATGATTTCCTAATTTGCATATAAATCAATGTATTTACGTTATCACAAATATGATGCAATTCAGATGTAAGTGTGAATACGGATGCACAAACATAAACTTTGATGGAAAGTTCCATTTGGCTAGGCAATCGTCACTATTGATCCGGATCATAAAATTATTTGTATAGCAAAACGCGTTATCTTTTTACGTAAACAGAACGTCACAGACATGATGCAACCTGTATGTACATGAATGAGAGCTTAACATATCAATTTACTTTTTATCAGATAGGCATGCACATCATATGCCTAGAATAACATATTATTTACTATAACATAATACAGAGCACGTAAAAATTATCTACTCACCTCTTCCGAGTAAACCCAACAACCCTCAAGAACTTGCACAGTAAATAATACTCCATTATAATCTACAATTTTACATTTTACAAGTACGACAAACAAGCGTACAATTTTATAGCTAACTCCTCATAACATATATTTAATATCCCAACTTTGGAAGCTAATAAATTCAATAATAGACGCAACTAGCTTACGATTTTTATCCTGGTAGAAAGCTTGTTACGAGCTAAATAATTTAGATACAAAAAAAATTTAATTTGTATGTTGTAAACTCAAGTTTCAAACCCTCGAAATAACATGTATTAGCTGTCAATTTCAAACAGGTAAGTTCGTACTCCTTACTTCAGAACATTATTCTCCATAACCAATTGGAATTAGGAAACATGTCATATATACCTAAAAACTACATTTAAATGTAGAACATGTTTAAAGAAGAATTACTCAATTTTAATAACATAACATAAAGATATTCATGTCCGAAATCGATAGGCAGATTCGTATAAACTGCCAGACAGCCTACTATTCTCACCTTTGAACCCAATTATCTCATATATTCTGGATAAACTAGATCTCAAAACTTACATGATTAGAAAATTTTTTTAGGTATAATAACTTGGAATCAAGAAACACTCCAAATAATCAACAAAACTCAATTTACAATATGATAAAACTAGTCAAAAGAATTCTATTACCAAAGATTTCAACTTGATGAAGATGTACTTATGATTGAAGTCCCGTTCCCATGTAGCAGCACTCAGAAAGACCCAACTGTTTACTGGAGATACATCTAGGGGGTCTTAAGGAATAAAACTGTTGCAGAATGCTTGACGACTTCAAAGTTCATTCTGACGCAATCCAAGGTCCTGCGTGTGTCTGCTCCCCAATCCTATGGGTCTAGCCATCTACATATTACCAGCTCTCCTGCCAAACTTTTGCAGTAGTATTGCAAGCAAATCAATAGTGCTTTTTCTGGCTCCTCAGCCACCCCATATCCTTTAAGCAGTCAAATAAATCTCAACATGTAAATAATATAGATATCATTTTTAACACATATGAGTCCATTGAGCTTTGTCAGTAAAATGATGATGATATTTGAATTTACTATAAATGTTCGCTTTTTAATTGGTGATGGAGACATGTCATAATTTTGAAGCAGCAATCTACATTTAATAACACGTAACTGGACGAAGTCATTTGTTATTTATTTTTAAGAGAAATACAAGTTGATGGCAATTACAAATAAAATTATGTGGTTTGGTCGAGTAATTTTTCCACAAAATCTTTTTATAATTTTATTTACTTATATGAAACGTATTATATAAATAATAATAATGTAGACGTATTAATATATACATTATATATTTAGTTAATTTTATACATAATATAAAATATAGTGATAAATTTACTCTGATTTGACTCAGTTTGAAAAATATGAAAATTAAATTGAACCATTAGTGATTAGTATTTTTTTTTAAATTAATGGAACCACTAACATTCTAGTAAATCACAGTGAATCTACCCATTCTGTTCATTTAATTTAATTCATATATATTTGTCATAATAATAGTGATCGAATAATGAGATGATGATGTGTCATACCTAAGATCTCGAATTCAACCGACAACATTTTAAATCCCAAATATAAGAACTAAAAACTCGAACAATTTATCATGTATACTTTTGGGACAAGTTACATAAGATATCACGCATCCGGCGCATGGCTTCGTGTTCAGCTGAGCACCACCTGTTTCAAAATCAACAGTGTCACGTGCCCGACACGCGCAGCCCTCACTGCAACACAAACATGCAACGTGTTTGCAGTTCCCCCAATCGTTATAACTTTTCATACTATTTTATCACTCCCTATGTCAATATCATGCTAAAGTCTTAATAGTAAACTAAAGTTTCGGAAACAAATTTGAAATGCTTCCAATAACTGTCACCATTTTTTTATTACACTTCAAACTATCTAAACTATTAAAAAAGTGTAAAAATAAAAAATTAAATTTATTTTTAAAATATAAAATTTACACAAATCAATATTATTATAACAATTAAACTTATGCGCGAAATGGATTATATTCAGTCAACCATAATCATTAACAACTCGGGTAAATCAACATAATTGAAAAAATGGTGATACTTTGAAATCTGTTGGTATTTTCCCTTAACATTTAATTAAATAAACTATCAATAAATTTATCATATCAAATATTCTCATTAAACATTTTTTAAGTGTTGACCAATTAAGCAGGTAAACATCACTTAAAGTTTTTTTAAAATAAGTTTTATCTTATTTATGTTGAGGTGCAGTTAAAATATGTTCTGATACAATATTAATTAGTATATTTATTTATATGAAGAAATAGAAACCCTAAACATATTTAATGTGCACCAACAATTCCTTTCACTGTAGCCACTAGACAGTATATATAAACATCCATCTGCCCCTGATGACGGACCAATACATCCCTGTCACGACAATGGATGGTATGTATAGCAGCTCCACCGACCACAATCATCTCGCTCCTCCGGCTATCATCCCAGACGACTTTGGCTGCTTGCACGATGATTTCATAACAGCATACGACTTTGATCAGCTTCTGGAGCTGATCCGAGATGACGACAAGGAGGAGGGATCAGCAGACCCCGCAGTCGCAGATGCATATGGAAGCAGGTGCGTCGAGCAGCAGCAGCTGCTGACGATCCAAGACTACGAAGTTGACCGTTTGATGATGAGCGTGGTGGAGATCGAGAGCCGGCGGTTTGATACTGATGAGCATGAGCTGGTCGTCGTGGATGCGGCTGATGCACAGCCACAGATCAGTATTGACATGTTCGCGGCCTGCTTTGGCGGCGGCGAATTTGATAATGCGGCGCCTGTTGACCTTGGTGGGTTTATGGGCGGCGATTCTGTCCCGTGCATGGTTGATGCTTTGGGCGTGGGTGAAGACGACGACGACGAAGATGATGGCGGCGTAGATGGTAATGATTCATATGGAAACACGACGATGATCAGCACGACTAAAACAACAGGCAAGACTGACAGGTCCAAGCGGATTGTTTCGGAGAGGAGGAGGCGTGGGAGGATGAAGGACAATCTCCATGCATTACGCTCTTTAGTTCCAAGCATCACTAAGGTACCCTACCCTACCACATTCATTCACAAATACAAATTAATAATTATGATGCATTAAATGTTTTTTTTTATAAATTCATATAAAAGTTAAAATTGATGGATCATTATGGTGGTGTAGAATGTGATTTTTTTATGGATTATTATGATAATGAAGTAATTGTAAATATTAAATATGTATTGAATTTATGAAGTGACAAATAAAAAGAAATACGGAAATTAGGTTAAAGTAACAACTCACAAGGAGAAGAGAGGGTGTATCATTTTTACTCCTTAATGAGCATTTGTTTGGGTACTAGTTGTTGGTTCGGAAAAGGCTAGTCTCACATCCCACACAAATTTATATAATTGCATCCATAGGTGAAATTTTTTATTGCGATTGGTTTTGAGTGTGGAACCAATTGTGCTAACATAGTATCATAATGGGTTTTAACCGCACTCATAGATAATCAGGTCTAATTAAAGTGTTAATTAGTCTACACAACGTCCCACTTGAGAAATATTAGTTTTAGTTGGTTTGAATGTTGTTTCGTGGCCGATACAATCTCACAAGTGAAAATGTGTTGGTGTAGATAAGGGCTAGCCCTACATGAGTTAACTAAATCAATTCATTAGTGTATATAGTTGGACGTTCATTACTAACTGATTTTAAATGTGAAATCAATTATACAGTGTAATTAAACTCGATGAATCTGTTGCATTCTGCTTCATTTCTGTATGGTAGATGGACAGGGCTTCCATTGTGGGCGACGCTATCCTCTATGTCCAAAGCTTGCAATCTAAGGCCAATAGATTGAAAGTCGAACTAGCCGAGCTTGAGGCATCTGCGGCTAGTCAAGGACTCTATGCGACGGAGCATAGCAACTTCCATATCGCAACCAGCAGCGCCAATAAGCGTTCAACGCCGCCAGTGCCGCGCTACATAAAACAGGTATGCGCGATCAGAAATTCTTAGTTTACTTTTATGAATAATTTGAACCGGCCGGTACTTGTTTGATAATGAAATTAAATGATACTGTTTCGTGTTTACAAAAATATAATGAACTCTTTTCATATAATAATAATCCTAATCCTCGACAAATTTAATAAGATTAGTTCTATTTAATGAATCAGAATCCCAAGTTAGTATAATTTGTTTCATCACACCATTTCAAACAATTCAGATAGTTTGTGATTAAGAAAAGGGTGATAGTTTAGAACCATTTGTTTTTGCTTAGTCTCTTATCCGCTAGTCTTATGAGTTGTATTAATTAGTGTTTAATGAGTGAAAGAAATCATAATAATTTTGTACTCATCATTCGTAATACATCACACTGAAAGTCACTTGACACGTAATGAAAGCAACTCATTCCAAAACATAGAGAATAGAGATATACATATAAATTCTTTTTAAAAAACCCGAAGAACCCATCATTTGGGTGGAAGAAAAACTCTGTGAATTGTCGATGCAATCCATATCTTAAAAATTAAATCTTAAAATCAATCGGATTCTGAATGTCAAGTATGAAATTTTCAACGAGCTCCACTATCCATCCACAGAGAGCTGATCTTATCAAAAATGTATATTCACATGAGTAAGTTTACCAGCATTTAGCCATTTGATTGTGTTTGCAGATGGATGCGTGCCAAGTCGGAGAAGGGGAGTTCTACGTGAAGCTGGTGAGCAACAAAGGTGAGGAAATCGCAGCATGTCTTCACAAAGCCATCGAGTCTCTCCGCGACGGCTTCACTTTGCAAAGCTCTAACCTCTCACTAGTCTCGGATGACTATGCGTTGACTTTCACTTTGCGCGTAAGTTTTGTTTGGTCAATTATTCTTTTGTCGTCACTCTTCTCCAACATCAGCTAGTTGACTTTGATATCTCAAATTGGCAAATTGAGAACCCAACTACGATATTTATGTATTATTTTATTATATTGATTTTGATGACAGGTTAAGGACGGTGGAGAGGAGATGAACTTGCCGAATTTGAAGATGTGGCTGTCCAGAGCACTCCACGGACACGATTTCATACTTGAAGTGTCACCTTCGATTAATTAATTTGGCTCTAATAATAGAATAAATTAATGTGGAATTTTTTTTTTTCGGTGAGCAGAATAATACATGTTGCCCTCCATTATCCTCCAACATATCATTTTAGTTGTTCGATAATACGCTTAGTTAACTGGCCAACACCTTATTGATAATATGAATATTTTTTTTGACATTTACTCATATTTGAATTTTTTATATTTATATTTTTTGTGTCGGTTTATTATTGAATTTTATCTTTATTGTGATTAAAAAATGAAAGTTTGTAAGTCATGATTCAACACAATGCTATATGTGTCACTTCTTCTTCTTTTCACCGCATGATGTGATGTGAGACAATTCTTCAAACGCTTCAATTCAACAATTTTCCTATTTAGGAAAATGTCATAAGCTCCTTTCGATTATGTCACAAGCTCATCTCGATCAATAATTGGTGATGCTTAGCAGCAGATTCTATTTGCATTTTTGAATAAAATAGGCTTCTCAGCCAATCATACAAATTACTAAATAAAAATAACATATTAATAACTGATGAAACTGTACTATAGACAGTAAACAAACTTTGAATCTGAATTCGTCGGAGCATATTAACTTATACACAAATCGAGAAGAAGGGAAGAAGGCTTTACACCAGGGCAGAAAGGACACTGTTTACTTGCGCCAGGAGAAGACATTTGGGTCGTTGGATACGACGCCGTTTCGTTATGTTGAACCTTGAGTGAAGCCGTTTAATGGAAGCAGCTAACCCCTTTTCTTCTCGATCTAAAACGCACAGTTTACCTGTGCAAAACGCCATCAGCTCCGGGCACCACGGCTGGCGTAGCTGACTGAGAATATCATCACTAAGCTCATTCACTTAAACAACAACAAACGACTAATGGAGGTCATCCAATCTTTCTCTCATTTAAGAAGTGGAGTAGATAGTTTATGTTACAAAAAAAAAAAAAAAAAATCTCATTGTGAAATCTCTTCAACAAAATTGAAGTTAAAATGAGAATTAAATTGTACATAATAGGCATTGACACAGCACAGGTTGGTCACATCTATCTGCCTCTCTGCAGAGCCTTCTCTGCCGTATCTATTTCCTCCAAGATCCTCACCTTGCGCTTGGCCGGGATGGGCGCGGTCGGCCCGAAGCTGATATAATGCCCCGAGACAGCATTCAGCGCGGAGTAGATGTCCCGAAAGGACGGTCTCCCGAGCAGCTGCTTCTCCCGCCTGTACTTGGCCACCCAATTGTTGGAAGCGTCGCGTAGCTCGGCCACCTTCTCAGCCACGTGGGGGTCGTTCTTGTCGAGCGTGATGGTTGATCTGACCTTGTTGATCACCTCCTCGGTCTCCTTGACGTACTCGTCGTCCGAGCCGGCGGATGCGGGGTTGGCGTGGAGGAGGAGGGCGGAGGAGAACACGGCCGTCGACGCGACGAGATCTCTGCGGCGGAGGGTGGGTTGGGAGTTTGGGGAGGAGGAGGGTGGTGGTGGGGTGAGCTTGGATTTGATGGAGAGGGTGGTGAGCTTGGGGTGGCGGTGGGTGGAGGTGGTGGGAGTGATGAGGGCGGGTGATGATGCCATCGCCATTGTAGTATTGTTTGATGATGTTGAGTTGGTGGAGGTAGAGAAATGAAGTTGATGAGGCGGAGCCGGAGGGGTTTGAAGTTGGCCACGTGTTGCATGTCGTAATTTTCTTATCCTCTTATCTTATGTTTTGGATTTCATGGATGGGAGGAGAGCCTGTCAGCATGACTTTCGATTTTATTTAGATAACTTTTCACATATGTAACGCCATGTTTCAAAATCAAACAAGCCTAGCTATCAGTATGAGATGAGACTCTGGCTCATTCAAGCGGGCCAATACAGAAAACATAAAGGCTGGATTTGAAATTCTTCATTAAATTCATTTGATTTTCTCTTCTTTATTTATCATGAAATATATGATGAAAAATATTTTTTATTATTATAATTAAAAAAATTTATACGATTTTCTATCAAACTTTCTCTTCTTAAAATGTTCCATCTAAACCAAACAATTTTTTTTTTTACGTTCATCTAGTTTTCTTTCCATGAAACTTTTCCTAAATCAAACAAAGCCTAATAGTATGTTTGGTTTAGATAATTTTTATAGAAAGAAAAATCTGAGGGAGAGTGAAATCCATAATAGATTTCTTTTTTTTTTATTTGGTTGCAATGAAAAATTGGAAGAAAAAATTTCAAAACTCCTTTTATATTACTTTATTTTTCCTTCTAATTTTTCATATAGTTTTCTTTCCCACAAATTTTTCCTAAACCAAATAAAAAAATCCTTTAAACTATTCTTCAATTTTTGTTTTCACCAAATTTCCCTAAACAAAACAAAGCCTAAATGATTACTATTAAAAACCTAATCTCCATGCATTCATACGAAGCATCAGACTTTTAGATTTTAGGATGGAAGTAAGCAACCTCGTTTATTGATCCGCGACGAAATGGGGCGCTCTTAATTGAACCAACTTGTTTAGGGAGTGGAGATGGTTTTGCCTGCTGAGTCCTATAAATCTGTCGGAGCGGCGATGGTGTGCGGCAGTCGAGTCACTCGATCACTGAGGTCGGCAGTCGGAGTCACGACAGACGACACCATTACACATGTTGACGATGTTGTTGGCTCCATTTGTCTGCGTTTGAGTTTGGTGGGTTATAGTAACACTGGATTTAATAGAGCTATGTTAAAGGGTAATTAGTAATTAGATAAAAATAAATCTCCATTTTATTGCAAACTTTCTAATTTTAAAACGTTGCAGAATCGAAAAAGACAAATAATTATAAAATTTGATAGTTGAATTCGTGAATTTTTGAAAGTGTGATATTTGTATATTTCACTTAAAAATTAGGTTTACAAGTTATATATACTATTATCGTTTCAAATGATTTTTAGGAGCTTTAGGATTTTGAGTTTCAGAATTTTAATCTTGAATAGAATTTTTAACATTTTATATGTTTCAAATTTTAGTGATTTTAGAATGTTCAAAACTCATTCAAAACGACCTCATTTCATATCCTTTAAAATCCTAAATTCTAATTCAAAAATCCAAAAATCTAGAAACATTAAAATACTAAAAAAAACTTAATCACTGAAACTCTGAAACCCTAAAAAACATTCAAAATGTCGTCATTTTAACCACTTATCGCATTATAATCATTTTTCCTTTTAAAATAGTAAAAAATAAAGTCTTAATAATCACATATGCGCCAAGTTCTCTGCTCTGCATGTGGGGTAGAAAATTTTAAGTGGAAATTAAGTGTGAACTTCAATTTAAGATGTTTTACTACAAGAATTAAATAATTTGGAAAAAATAAAATAGTTATTTTAGAGACTTTAGTTTGACAAAGTCTTGAAAAAGGGAAACAGATAAATCTTTTACTAAAATTTATTATTACTCCCTCCGTCCTCTTTTACATGTCACTCAACCGAAACTTGTCATTTACCAATTTTCAATGCGTATTTAATATCAACAACTACCTTAAAATGTCAAACATTAATAGATTCATTATCATAATCAATAAAGAATACATTCCTCACCAATAATCATCTACCAATTTTACTTTTTGCACGAACTTTTTCAAAAATATTTTAACCACCTACCTATTAAATTTGTTCAACCGCTAGCATTAACTTCATCTTAATCTAGTCAAATTAATCTTAAACGACATGTATTAGAGGACGGAGGAAGTATTATGGAGCGTTTACCCAAAAATGCAGCAGAGAATCCGGACATGCCAACTGTAAAACCGTTTGCCGCCCTGAAACGACGGGCTGGGTTGTGTTTCCGTGATATTTAATCTGCATTTTATTAAAATATTCATTTATTTATATTTTATAATATTATTTTTTAGAGGGTTGCGTTAGTGATTATTTGGATATTTAATTTTTCTTAATCAAATTGGCAATGCACAAGAATTGATGCGTGTTCCGTGTGTCCATCCAAAAGTGTCCAATTACCGAACTCCACATCCTTTTCAAATCTCTATCCTAAAACGGCTTACTGACAATCATTGAATCTAACCTTATCCAGTCCGATAAGCATCCGATCCGAGTATGCAAAACAACCTCCGCCGTTCGATCGACTGGCTGGGGCTGCTTGACTTTGACTCTGCCACGTCATCCTTCCGATCGTGATCGCTTTTTTCCCACTCTTCTATAAAGTCAACCGTCCCGCATCTATTTCGCCGTCTCAATCTCTCTCCCGTTTTCCGATATTTCTGTTTGTTGAATTGAATCGAATTGTTTCCTACATGGAGACCGCCGCCACCGCTTTAATGGCAGAGGAGCAGCAGCACGAGGAGGAGCAGGCGGCATCGCTCTTCGACCTCGGATCCGGACATCACGGGTATGAAATTATGAATCATGCATCATGGAATACGATACTCTCTTTCTCCTCTAACGAAACCTCCGACTGACCGGTTTCCATGGCGGATTTAGGTGCGCCCATTACCGGAGGCGGTGCAGAATCCGTGCGCCCTGCTGCGACGACTTGTTCGATTGCAGGCATTGCCACAACGAATCCAAGGTCTCATCCATTTCCGCTTCCGATTTATTATTATTATTATTTTTTTCTTGGAAATCTGACAACGGCTTCTGGAAATCGTGGCAGAATTCAATGTACACTGCTTTACTCGATCGCCATGATATTCCTCGGCACGACATAGTTAAGGTCCGTTTTCAATCTCTCAAAACACATTTGGAAATATTACTTAATTTCAGTGGTCTGCTGAGATTCAGATGCTCCGTTTTTTATATTCCCACTTGAGTCCTTCACAACATTTTTTTAGATTTTTATTAAATATATTTAGCACCAACATACTCTCTGGCTGTCCTCTTTTATATGTCATTTATCCGAAATTTTTTGACCACTTTTAGTTCTCACTTAACAATTTTCAATGCATATTTAATATCAACAACTACCTTAAAACTGCAAACATTAATCACTTCTTTATGATAATCAATAAAAAATCATTCATTACAATTAATAATCTACTAATTTACTTTTTGCACTAATTTTTTAAAAAACATCAACCACTCACTCATTAAATTTGTTCAACCGCTAGCATTTACTTCACCTTAATCTACTCAAATTAATAAACGACATGTATTAGAGGACGGAGGGAGTACTATCCTTTTTCGCATTGTAAAAATAGAATATAATTTTCGTAGTTGTGATGGATTTTCACATATTTGAATTAAGAAAATTGGAACTCTAAAATCATATAATCTTCAAAATTTCTGATTTTTTTTGTAGTAACCAATACAAAAATTTGTATATTGTATTTTTCGTGGATCCGAACTGTGAAAAGTTTCATGTGACTTTTGAAATTGCGAGTGTGAAATTTATAGACCTTCTAGTGGGAAAAAAAATGAAAAAACACAAGCTGAATGCATCGGTAATATGCAATTTGATAAAAAAATATTCTTTTACCAGTTTATTACGTGTTAGTTTCTTCAATTAGGATTATGATTTGCTTCCCATGACTTTTAGGTTTCTCTGTCAACTAGTGAGCTTGATTAGTTTTGTTAAATCATGCGGACCCCCCGATCAAGGGTCTAATATTGTCGTCTGGGGTTTTCACAGGTCATATGTTCCCTATGCAACACGGAACAAGACGTATGTTTCTTGATCTAGACTTTACAGTACAATAAATCAATCCATTTTGCTACCCACTTGCCGTATATTGTTGAAGTTGATTTTGACATGGTTTGCCGCGGGTGCGGCGTCAACAGGTGCAGCAGCACTGCGTCAGCTGCGGGGTTTGTATGGGCAAGTACTTCTGCGCGAAGTGCAAATTCTTCGATGATGATGTAACTTCATCACCTCCTTGATTCACATTTTTTTTAAGCTATACCCAGTTACAAATGTGAATCAAAGAAGCAACATTTTCTTTGTTTCATGAATGTTTTGTCTATGCTGCCGCTCTCAGGTTTCGAAGAAGCAGTATCACTGCGATGAGTGTGGCATCTGCAGGTAGTGATGTATATGTTTCCACCTGTTTGATTTGGAGCTGTGTTTGGTCAGTCCTCAAATACGGTTCTGTTTTGCATTGATACAGAACTGGAGGGAAAGAGAACTTCTTTCACTGCACTGTTTGCGGTAATAAATGAGAAGCATTTTTGCCGATGTTTTTCTCGGCAAGTTCTTTGATTTCGGATTCTAATGTGCGAATGGCGCAGGATGTTGTTACTCAAACTCGATGAAGAACACGCATAAGTGCGTGGAAGGAGCAATGCACCACAACTGCCCGGTTTGCCTCGAGGTAAAAATACTAATCCCTCCTATGGGAATTCGAGCATTTGACTGTGAGCAGCACTGATTTGTCGCGCTGACTGAGAGTTTTTCTTGTTTACAGTTTCTGTTTGATACCATGAAAGACATAAATGTTTTACCTTGTGGGCACACGATTCACTTAGCGTGCTTGAGGGAAATGGAACAGCACTACAGGTTTGCGACCCTTATGAAGCACACTTATCTGCGCATTTGCTAATCATCTGTATCACTCACATAAAATGATGTGACAGATATTCTTGCCCAATCTGCTCAAAGTCCATTTTCAACATGACTGATTTATGGAATAAGCTTGATCAACAGGTAGTTTTTCTCTGATATCCATCCTTGCTCGTCCGCTCCTTGATGCAATGGCTTAACATCAAAACGACCCTTCTGTGGGCAGATTGCGAAGACTCCGATGCCAGAAATGTACAAAGACAAAATGGTAAGCCTGTCAAACCGTTATATAAACCACAATACCAGCTTGCTTGGCCATATTGTTGCCTTTATTGCGTATCTCAATTTTTTGTCTGTGTTTCCTGACAGGTGTGGATTCTGTGCAACGACTGCAACGCAAACTGTAATGTCCATTTCAACATTGTGGCACACAAGTGCCAGAACTGCAGTAGCTACAACACTAGGCAGATACGCGAGGCCCCAGGCTCATCATGTGCCTCAAGGGCTGCGGAGACAGTAAGGTGAAGATTGAATGTCGGTGTTCACAAAATCACTGAATAAGCTAGCTTTTGATTAATACTAGAATCATAGAATTGAAAATTTGCAGTGACAGAGCGT
The DNA here is from genome assembly GCA_002312845.1 of Kalanchoe fedtschenkoi. NCBI lineage: Eukaryota > Viridiplantae > Streptophyta > Magnoliopsida > Saxifragales > Crassulaceae > Kalanchoe > Kalanchoe fedtschenkoi. The sequence continues at coordinate 282,029 of NQLW01000550.1, forward strand.
AGAACAGCTGAAACCTCCTGTTCAGTTCCTTGTGCAATTGCAAGTTTGTAAAAGCTATTTGCTCATCAGCTCCCTATAATAAATAGAATCAGTTTGAGGTGAGCTTAGAGACAGAAAAGTCGGTATCTTGACCATTGGGGTCAGGTGCGTGCGACTAAAGCAGATGATATTACAACCGAAACGAATCCAATTTATAAGAATATGAAACCTGGTGATGCCAAATGGATTTATTTTCCCAATCCTTTACATTGTTCTACCACATTTCACCCATTGGAGATCTCTCTAAAATAACAAGTATCATCGCTGCACTTTGCCGCCATTGCAAATACCAAACATCAGATGTAAGGATAAATGACTAGCACCAGCTCAACCTGCCATTTCTGAAACTAGTTTAGTAGCTCACTAGATACTTTTGGCTGCATTGTAACGCGAGCGCTAGAAGGAAGTCTCCTGGTGCAAAGTCAAAATAATTTGTCAACCAACATTTGGTTACGGAATTGATTAACAAGCAAATAAATTAAATTAACTGACCTTTCTTCAATTTTGGTACCTTCCCTGAAAGAGCCCAAACCTGGTGACTTTGATGCCTTTTTATTGGCTAGATTCACGATTCTTTTGCTATTACCAACTGAGACACTGGTAGTTGAGCTCAGAGACCTATCAGATTCTGATGAGATTCTTGGCCTTTCCGAAAAAGGAGACCTCATGGATTCAGACCTTGGATGCCTGGTAAGTGAGGTTTTGATTGATAATGGAATGCATTTTGAACCTTTTGAGGCTACTTCATCTTTGTCCTCATCTGCATTTGACAACTTGAATGTCCTGCATCAGTTTTACACATTGTTTGGAGTTTGTACTCATAAAAAATACATATATATCCCTAGTAAATATTGGACTTCCATCAAAACATTGACCAGCTAACACCTGAATACCAAAAAAAAAACAGAGTATGCATTACGAGAGTATTATCATAGGTCAAGCTACTATTGATCTCTGACTTCATAATATGAAATAACATTTTAGCCGTCAGCCATAAGTATTTTGAGGTACATTCTACTGGAGGTTCCAACACAGTAACATATGTCATCCATCTGGCAGGTGTGGCAAAAATATTATTTGTATGTGAAACTTTGCACGAAAGTTACCGATTAAAGAAAGAGAAAAAAAAAAGACAAATCAGTATCCTAATGGAATCAATACGTAACATTACCTCTCAGCATCGAAAGAAGAAGATCTATTTAAAGCAGCCAAGCCACCTATTTCCTTAAGCATTTTAGTTTCAATCAGGCTACCAGTGAAATAATCTTTTTCTTCCAATTTCGGCCCCATCTTTGTTGTATTCTCAGGTATGTAGTCCAGCTCTCCTAAAAAGACTGAAGAGGAGTAAAGAGGAGAAGGGGATTTGGAAGTAGAAGACCTTGGTTTATTGGTAGGGGTGGGCCCCAAGCTATGATCTCTCACCGGCATTGATCCACATGAAATCATCTGCATTATCAAATTTGTTGTCTTTGACCTAACATTAGATGACATGCTGGTATCTTCCTCTTCAAGAATTCGGAAGCAGTTCATTTTCTTGGCGTCAGCCCTGATCAAAGACTCCAAAGTTTCTGTTTTTCTAGCTGATGGAGACTCGCTGGAGCAGCTGGGAGGGGATCCCGAAGCACTGGATGCCAAAGAATTCGTCTTGATCCGGGGAATTTGTTTCTGAGGAGTTGGTTGCATAATAGGTATCAATGACCCATCTTCTGTAGAAACACTTCTAGTACAAGTCTCTTGAGGTAGCTCAGTAATAGGATTTTCATCAGTCTGAGTAGAGGCATCAGCAGCCTTTTCACTTTTCTCGACTTTATATTTAACCAAATCAATATGACCAGCTGGGGATGCATTTTTGCCCACCCTATACTCGGGGGATAAGCTACAAGAGCCTGGATGCTGAAGTGGAGTGTATGCATCTTCCAAAGATGGGGTTCGCTCTTTTCCATTCCTGCTTGAAGATGTTGATGAACAATTCCGACTTCTGCAGGATGTTGGCTCCGGTAATTGATTCAGATTTTGATACCTATTGCTTTCGCCAGGAAGAACTCGCTCTGCTTGGAAGTAATATCATATCGTTAAGAAGAGGCACAAGGATGCTCTCAATTTAGCAACAATAAAATTCAGTTATACCTAAGCCTTTAGCCATATTTAAAGAATCCCTAACACACAGTAAACTGTACAGAGGAACACTATAAGTAAGAAAAAGAGCGTATGAGGCAATTATGTCAAGTTCAATTACCTGACTTCGACTCTTCAATGAGCTCTGAACCCTTGAGCACATATTCACTTACACTTGATGGGTGAATTAAGTCATCTTCACTGAGATCATGCCATACAAATCCAGACTTGTAGCTCCTGCATTGAGCAATCATTCCCATGTTAGCAAAATAGCTGACCGTTAAACTTTTGGATGATATCCAAATTGCATGATGGGAATTTGTGATCCTACACATTTTCCTTGGATGGATATATAATTGACAGAAACAGCAATGCGTAAAATGGGTAACGAGGGTTTCTCAATTACAATACGTGGACATAACAAAAGAGAAACACGCTGTATTTCATAACGGAAAACAAAATGTTATACCGTTGCATATTATAGGAAGCTACGTTCCGTTGCCTACACTTTTAACAGTTTAGCAGTGTAGAGGCCGAAAGAAGTAAATAAAACACACTACAAAAGACTACAAAAGAGCAAATGATCATTACCTCTTACAAGACCACGAATACCTTGATGGCATGCCTCTTCCCCTCAGCTCATTTAGCCTGTTAATGAAATCTGCAAAAAAAAAAAACAATAATTATAAACCAACGCAGATAAAGGTTATCATTTCAATCCATCAAGTTGATGCAGTCACCTCGCAAGTAGAGGCCATCAGGTGATGATATCTTAACTTCAACGCAATGAGGATGCTCAAGCTGTTGATTTTTGCTTAGATAGTAAAGCACGGAGACCTTTCTATGCTGCACATACTTGGGCGACCTCTCCGTCCACACCTTAGCCCTCTCAGGACTAACTTGCCTATACTTACTCATCCTCCTCTCCATTTCCTCCGCTTCGAAAAATCCTTGAACAAACAATCTACACTCCTTCCAACCCTGTCATAAACCCTAACAACAATGGAAACAAAACGCACATCCACAATTCAGGTAAAAGACGCTACGAAAAGGCAGTAAAAGGAAAAGGCGCACAATCAGATCTGAAATTAGGAGCAAAACGTCACCAATACTAAACCTAGCTTTTCCCAGCCAGTACGATTACGTATCATAATCATAAGAAGAAAAAAAAGATAAACAAAAAGGTGAGGCTGAATCACGAACGTGATGGATGATGCAACGCCGGTTTGGAAAGCGAAAGCGACAGCAGATTGCGTAAAAAGAAGAGACGGAGAGGAAACAAAGCGAAATCAAACCTGAAAACGACGAGCAGAGCGAGCGACGGTTGCCTGCTGGGAGCGCCGACAAGGAAGAGCTGAGCCGCGGCATCAGCTGACAGAAACAGCGACCGCGGCTCCGGCGAGGAGCAGGAGAATTGAAGCAAAGTGAAGAATTCAAAATAGACGGAGAGGGTGAAAGCAGAGACGAAAGGGAAGAAGAAGCGGAGGAGGAGGAGGAGGGTGAGAGTGTTTGCTGCGTTTGAAGTTTGAAAGGCGTGTTTGGCGTTTTGTATTTATCAGTTCACGCACTTCATATTGCTGATGAATGGATTTCCGAATTTTATGCTATTCAGTTTCTCTCTCGATACGATGTCATTTAATGCTGCATTCTGATTCCGAGAGCGTCATAATGACCTTGTTACCCCCGGATAATAATGCGGGAAAATGGAGTCTTGAAGTGTTTCATTTATTCAAATTTCACAATCACTGACGCATTAATGACGCCATTAATATTTCCGAGACACAACGGTGCTTCACTTATTTTTTATTGTACATGTTTCATTTCGATTTCAGATAAGAATTGTTTATTTCAAGTAATAATAAATTCAGATAAGTTTCATAATGATAGTGAAATAAATTCGACGATAATAAATTATTCCCGTTATGTTTCAATGCTAAATTAGAAATTTTACTTTGAGATTAAAAAATTTGATATATATATATATATATATATATATATATGATTGAGATGATTTTAGCTAAATTGAGTTAACAGAATAGGAAATATAATATTTTAAATTTTATTAATGTTAAAAAAATAATAAATATAATATTTTTAAACTGAATTAAGATGTTAAATAAAAAACATAATATCTTTAAACTTAATTAAAATATTAAAATAAAAATACAATATTTGAATTTAATGAAAATATATAATTTAATGTGAATGTAGATGGACAACTGTATCACAATAATTTTAATTGTCATGAAGACAAACACATATATTAAAAATAAAATGAGGATGGTACGACAAAGCATTCGTTGGCGAATGTGACGAGAAATTAGAATCCATATAAAGGCGGGATTGCATTGTACGTTTTAGTAAAAAGAAGGCAGCCGATTATATTGTGTCACATGCCACGTGTGCATTTGAAAATGAACGCCCACCGATCATATGATAAGACAGTGAAATCTAGACGGGTGTCGAACCAGAGACCACTCATGCTCCTATCCAATATGGGCCGAAGCCCAAACATTGGCCCAATTTGAAACTTGAGATAGTGAGTGGGCCTTACAACGACTCTGCATCCGTGTCCAACAAGAGAGACGTAACGTATGGCGGTAGAGGCACGGTGGTTGGGAGAGCGTTCTTTGATAAAATCGATTCGGTTAAATAAGTATAGTTTAATCAAGTTAATTGAGTTAATTAATAAAAATATCTAGTTAATTGAATGCTGTAATTAGAAGAGAAATTTATTGAGTTAACTCGGTTACACAATTAACAGAAAAAAATCATTAAATAAAATAAATTTCTATACATAAATATTTTTTATTTTTTGATGAATGGGGTTTATTTTTATTAATTGAGTACTAAATTGATAATCAATTTAAATATTTTTTCAATTAACCATTTAATTCATTTTATTTATCGAAGGAGATTTTTACTATTAAATTAATTTGATTCGATTAATTAACTGGATATTCGATTTATTTAACCGATCAAGACAAGCGACCCGAGTCAAAGGCAAACCTGAAATGGAAATGTCAATGTCGGAGCTTTCATAGCTCACATCACCCCATTCACAAAACCTCTATGTCTGTCTCCTCTGCCGTGTCGACTGAGACACCTCCCTCGGCTTTTACATCACCACTGCCTGTCGATCCGCTCACTCATCACCTATAATTAAATATCAATTTTTTTTCATATTCATTTTCCTAATAAATATGAAAGAAAGAGTATGGTGTGATGAGAAACATGCAGGTGGAAAAGTTGACAAAGAGAGAGACAAAAATAAAAGCGATTGATGTGAATCCATGAACCAACAGGTTCCACTTTTCCATTTATTTTCTACATATTAAAATTTCATTCGTATCGTTTTAATTTTTCCATAAAATATATCAAAATAAAGAAAGGATTAAAGAAGTGGAACGTACGAGAAAGTAGCAGTTTGCTTTAGTTAATGGGAAATTCTGAACTCCAAATGGAGCAGCATGTCTCAGATAACGGTAGCTTGATTGTGATTAAAGCGAGCTCGCAACCACTAAGCCTCAGTGCTTGGATCTCATTGGCAGAAGGTATGTTTAGTTTTGGGTCTAATGCTAATGCATCATTATCCGGGTGGGGGCCGAGCAGATATACATGAGATCTGATATAATGTTAGTATAATTGTTCTCAATCGGAACCTGTAAAGATCATCAAAATCCGACTGGGAATTATATTAACATTCATAATTGATTGTAGGATCAAACTATACTTATCGGTATAGATATTTAGAGTGGAAATCTTTAGATTAGAGACAAGATGATGCAGGACACAGCTAGCCCACACAAGCTTCATTGTGCTAGAATTAGAAGGATTGCGATCATCATAATGTTTCTTAATAATACATGGAGAAGAGTGAAATGAGCCAAAAGGGCTAAACAGTGAAAAATGGGTGGGAGTGAAGACTGAAGATTATTGGATCCGGATTCTGATCTGCTGTGGGAGCCATTTGACCAGAGCATATGCCATCTTCTTCTTGTTCCTAACTACTCTCTTCACCGGTCCCTCCATGTTTTGAGCTTCTTCTGACGTTGAGAGCTATCCAAACAACCTCTAAAACCAAATTTACAGTCGCACATAGTAATAACAAACCTTAAAATGAGTCTCATGACATGCTTAGTGCTACAGCTGCTACTGGCTAGCTTAGACCCACGGTTAACTTGGGGGGCGGGGGATAAAAGTTGGGATTTTGATAAGTGGGCATGTACAGATTGATGATGATGACGGACTGAGCTTCAAAAAAACAAACCCCATTAGTCAAAAGTTGAGCCTAATAGTGGATGGAGCTAGCTAAAGGGGTCATTGGTGGAGAAGGGTGTGTTGTTTCTGGAGCTTGTGGGACTCTGGGGGTGAATCTGAGCAGTGGCTTGTGAGGCCCCGTTTCCTGCTGATCTTGCTGCTGCTGTTGATGTTAATGGTAACTGGTGGGATCTCGAAGGAATCGAGTGGTGGGGGTGGGTGTCTCCATTGGGGTAGGGGTCCTGCGAGGAGAAGGGTCTGGAGAAGTGGGCCAGCATTCATCACAGCCTGCAGAAGCTTCCCCTTCTCCGGCAGGGGACGGTTGTTGTCTGGAAGCAGTAACCGCTCCATCACCTCCTCGTGAAAAGACTGCAACTTCGAATGTGTGTGGTGGATGATCGGGGCTGGGACCGGTACCGGGTCAGCTGCTGGAGAGGAGACGATGCTCTCATCGCAGTCAGATGATGATATGTTGTTCGAGTCCAGGGGTTTGACAGGCTCGTCTTCGATGCTGGAATGACCGGACAGCGGGTCAGCGGCGGTGTTTTTAATCTCCTTGATCAGCTGCTGCTGCTGCATTTGGTTGCTGTGAACAAGCTGTTGCTGCTGGAGAAGGAGCCTCTCGGCTTGAAGCGTCTGGCATTTCTGCACAGCCTCGTCTCTCTCCACCATCGCCCTGAAAAGCAACTCCTTCACATGCTCCAGCTGCTCGTCCCTCCTCCTAATCTCCTCCTGGGCCTGCATCCTCAGCGACTCCAGCTCCACAGTCGTGCACAGCCAGCTCTGCCCCAGCTCCTCCACGCTCTGCACATTCGCCAAACCAAAAACCCATTTCACAAAATGCAGAATCAAGCAACCCCATCCGGTCAAAATCGCAACTTTCCGACACCCAAAACAAAAAAAAGCACCTGTGATGTAAACATTACACACCCATTTGTTACCTTTCCATGGCAGAAATAAGGGGACAGATTGAGCAGGGAGCTTCTGGAGTAGTCCATAAGAAGAAGGTGGAGCAGTTAGGCTCGAATTTAAGCTGCTTCTCGTTCTTTGCTGGGCTTCTCTCAACCGCACTTATTATAAGTAGGGGCGTAGTAGCACAAGTACTGTTAGTTCCAGCAGTTGTGCTTGTAGTTGCTAATTATTAGTACAGTAGTTACTGTTATTTTTGTGGTTAATCTGGTCTGGTCCTGTGCTTGTCGCCTGCCTTTTTTTTCTTCATTTTTTTTTTCCTGGGCAGCGGTAGGTGTTGGAGAAAATCACATAATAATACCAAAAGAGCCTCATTGGACCCTCACTCCCTATATCTGTATCATTCTCTTTCTATCTCTAACGGCGCCCTTCTTCTACTTTATTCACTATATTCTCCTCACACCATTTGTCTCCTACCCAATTATACATATATGCTACAGTATTAGAGAAAGTTTTAACTGCACTTCCAAATAAAATCAGTCTAACATGTTAAATATGTTCTCATTTGTGAGATTTTGGTTTGATTATAGTTTTGTCTGTTAGATATTAAGAAAGGTCAATCATTAAAAAATTATATTTTGTGGTATATATAATTGTATATTTTTAATTTGGAAGAAATCAATTTAATTTTTAGAAGGTTAATTATACTATATCTGAACTTCACAACCTAGAATAATGCGTAAATATAAGAGGAGAAATTTTTAGTAGGGTCGCGCGCGCATAGATTGCCACTTGTTTATGATTGCAGTTTCGTTAGCATATACAATCTCACAAGTGAGGAGATATTGATGTATTTAAATAATATGGTGTGAATTGGACTCCAAAAACTAACTTATAAATATAGTTGGACTCTCTCATTTGTTGTCAATTGATTTTAAGTGTAGAACTAACTATACTAACACACGTTGATACTGACGGTTACTATTCATTTCCGAATTTAGATAGAATGATAAATAACGTATTTGGAAAAAAAAATGAATGAGTTTTTGGAAGAAAAACATAGATTTGAGGGTGTAAAGGAAAATTGATCTTGTATATATAATGAGTGTAAAATGTAATGAAAATACTAAAATATTTCCGTTAATAAAAATCTATCTGAATTTTTCTTTTCAAATCCTCGAATGTAAATGATCAAAATCTCTACAATTCTTTCGTCTGTCTCGGTAAAAAAAAAAACTCAACTAACAACTATTTTTACATGTAGTAATCCGAAGTAACGGAAAGGAGATGTCTTCATCATCTTGATCCCAGCAAGCAGCATTTCAAGCCAGCTTGAGAAGTAATGAAGTCCGTGTTATATGAGTAGATCTAGTTTATACATGGTGGCCGGTCGGGGGTGGTGTGGCGCCAGCGCCATTGACTTTGTTCAAGCTCTGATGAAGGGTAGTGGGAAATGTGGACGTTGGGATGCATGAAGCCAAATGTCTTCCCACAGATGGATGGATGGATATGTATTTGTCCTGAGAATCTTAGCTAGCAGATATCGATATATTAGCATTTGAGATTTTTGACATAATAAGACAGTATACGTTAGCTAGCTAGTGTGAGTATTATTACTTGGGAATTCGAGAGTGTAGTTTGTCGGTTTATATCAAGGAACTTGTTGCCTCTAAACTATTCTATATTTCACTATCCCTCTCAAATTGGAGTCATTCTTGCCCTGTTTGGTAGCTAGGATTAATAATTAATATTAACTTAATATGTTTAGTGTAGTGGAAGAGCTGGTTTAAAAAGTTAGTAAATACATGAGATTTAAGGGTGTGACAAGTTATGAGGATCATTGGAAAGATAATCAATAAGATTGTCAATATATGAATATAGAATTAATATGTGATATCATTCAATTCATTAAAAAATCAATTATCATTTTAATCTAACCGAAATCACTCTAATTTGTACCAACAATTTAGCTGGTGGGGTGATGGAGGTGTGGAATGGGATCGCCACTCATTCCTCATCTTTTTGACCCCGTGGAAAATATAAGGCGTTCGATCACATTCGTACGAGAGCTTTGCGACACTTTGTTGACTCATCATCAGCATGTCCATCTTCTTGCATGCACAATAAACACAAACCATAAATAGGACGCGGCAACCTTTTTAATGATTTCCAGCCCATCTTAGGTTTCTAACCACTCTTCTCTTAAAAATGTGTCTGTGTAAACCGTTGTTTATTCACTACACAGAATTAAAACGTTGTATTTATTTAATTAATTGTTCAGGACTTTAATTTTCTAATAAAATTATTTACATTTAAATTCTTATTTTTATAATTAATTATTAAAATATATTACTCCGCTCTTAACTTTCCAATTAGTCTTTTTAGCGGCCTAAAACATTGTTTATATATCACCTCATTCCATGGTTCACAATATGTCAAAAAGATAAAATAAACGAAGTGGTGGGAGAAATTAATAACACGCCGTACTGCATGTGAAATAAGATGCAATTGGGAGAGCAAAATTGGACATAAATAATGATTTAAATTTGCTTGACGAAATATATTTTAAATCGTCAACTCGTTTTCGGAAGAAAAATGGTTGAAAATGAGACACCAGCCAGCTTATTTAAGATTGTCACAGTATTTAATGATTGGATTTGTCACACATCCTTCTCAAGCTCCCTTCTTTATGTCTCGCATTCACATGCGCAATGCTATTTGGAGAAATTAAATCTCAATTCATCATACAGGCGCAATAGACGCTTGTTTTATTTCCATATTGTATAAACTATGCAACTTTTGATTTCCAGAGAGAGTAATTGTCGGGATATATTATTTAAATAGTGTCCATCTTAACTATGTAATAAATATATATATTAAAAAAATTGATTCTTGACTAATTTTCATACTAAAAAAAGACCCCTTCATTTATCCTCAATATAAGGGAAAGTATGAAAAAGAGTGTGTACTATCACAATTTGCAAATTAAGAGCATTATTACCTTTAATTTATAATTATGAGGTATTTCTTTTTTTGACCCTTATCTGTAATAATAATATTTTCAATTCCATCCAATATAGTGTTATTATTTTCAAACACACCCCTACTTTAATAACATTTGATCCATATAAAATATATAGAATCAACGATCAGAGATATACTCCCTCCGTCCTCTTTTACATGTCGTTTAAGGTTAATTTGAGTAAATTTATGTGAAGTTAATGCTAGCAGTTGAACAAATTTAATAAGTAGGTAGTTAATATTTGTGTAATAAATTTCGTGCAAAAAGTAAAATAGGTAGATTATTACTGGTGAAGAATGAGTTTTTCATTCATTACGATAAAGAAGTGATTAATGTTTGACGTTTTAAGTTAGTTGTTGATATTAAATACGCATTGAAAATTGTTAAGTGACAAGTAAAAGAGGACAAAAAAATTCGGTTAAGTGACATGTAAAAGAGGACAGAGGGAGTAGCATTTAGGGATACTTCAGAATTGGATGTAATTGGAAATATTTGTATTACATATGGGGGTCAAAAACAGAAATACCTCAGAATCACAAATTAATGATAGTAATGCTCTTAATTTGCAAAATGGTAACAGTACGCACCCTTTTTTCGTATTTTCCCCAAATATATATTCTACTTATTAATGAGAAGACACTATATTAATGCAAAATGTGCTATTCTACTTTTTCATATTTTTATTAAATGTAAAAGTACAATATGATAAATGGGTTCTACAGATAACGTTGAAAATAATGCTTCTTTATTAATAATTTTATTTAAAATATATAAAATTGATGAATTGGTATGTGACACATATTAGCATGTCTGACAAGAACCTATTTTTAAATTTATGATCTGGAAAAGCCCCCAAGTTTTATGCTTTCTGAAAATAGAGTTCGGTAAATTCTGTTGTGTAATTGTAATGAGAATTGGTTGGTCATAAAGAGGGATGGGAGTCGTTGAACCAAACTTTCCACATCAAAAAAAAAAAAAATGTTTTCTTCTAATTTATACTTCCATATAATATAATTATATAACAACCCCCGACGACATGATATTGAAAGTCTGGGGTGATGGTGTGAAAATACAAATTCTTTTCATTTGACTAAAAAACCCCTGTCCTTAAATGCACAAATAATATACTTATTTCGTCTTAACATAGTAAAATTGAGTGAATTAGAAATAAGTGTTAAATGGTGAAAATTGACCAACTTTAATAGATTGGTGCGTAATATATTATATTTTAAATTTAATGCAAAATGTACGGCGTTTTACAAATATGTAAAGTAAAGTCCGTATTAGTAATATTAAGTGAAAAATAAAATAATTTCAATTAAATGACAAAACAACAGATATTTAATTTTTTCCAACCACATTTATATCAAACACAAACCATTCAAAAAGAAGAACCAAACCAGTGCTAATAATTTGTTATTTTTTTTGCGATGGTCACACACCCCTTCATCTTGATAGTGAGGTTCATACTCACTGCGAGCTAGCTCACGCGCACCTCCAGCATATCTAAGCGTAAATATGGTACCAACAGAACTTGAATCCAGAATCTTAGAATTATTATATAACACCCAAGACCACTAGTAATACATTTATAGTAGTCACAAATAAGATATTGTCTAGTGATCTTAGCCCCCGTTTGGTAGCATGTATTAACAAAGAGATAGGATAATTAATACCAATGTAGCACGTTTGGTTCACTATTAGGATAAGTATTATTAATCCCTAGTTTACATTTTACTCTTTGAAATCAGGATTAATAATCCTTGCAAACTAGGTGGGATAATTAATTCCGTTATAAATAATACTCCCTAATCCCATACCACCAACCAAACGTGGCCTTAGGGATTGTCAAATAAATCCAACATCTAATCCATGGGTGCCATTTTGTTTCCAACCGTTAAATATATTTGATACGCGCTGGCGCCTGATTGGCTTACAAGATTGAATACGTTTACATTACATGCATATTGAATCGAGTGGGACATATCAACACATACTACGCCATAATCAAATCTTGTACCATGTCACTAGCAAGATTGAGTTGTAATTGGAACAAGATCTGCACAAAGATAAAAGGCGCACTAAAAATATTATATAAATTTTCTTCTGTTTTTTGTTAATAAAAAAAGGTGAGTAAAAATATTAATTTGATTTTTTAATTGTTACATTTATGATTAATAAATGTTTGATAATTTTGTTTTTCATACTGACATGATGGCGTGGAAAAATTTATGATTATTTATATTATGTTTGGTTAATGGAAGATGAGACCAAAAAATGAAAAATTTGAGAGGAAGTTGGAAAAACTCGAAGTTTCTTTGAGGATATTCTGTGAGTAAAAAAAGTAAAAAAAAAAATTTAAGAAAGTTTCAAAACGTTCATGTTTTTTTTCATTTTCAAATTGAAAAAAATAATAAAATCAATTAAAATTGTAGTTTTTCACTCATTTACGATTTAATTTTTTTTTCCCTTTACCAAAACGCCGTAGGCTGCGTTTGGTAAATGGTATTATTTATTCTAGTATTGTTCTTTTTAATTTGTTTTATTTGACCCTTAAGTAACACCTATTTGTCTACTTTTACTTGTCACATGACAATTCAAAATGCACATTTAATATCATCACATATTTTTAAAAGTGAAAATTTAATTACTTCATCATTATATGTAACAATTAAATTTTTCTGCACCAATTATAACACTCCACATTTTACGCATATATTTAAAGAAACACTCTGCAAGTAGTAAGGAGTTCCGCCCGTCATCTATAAGGTCCCGGGTTCGAAGCCTTACACTGATGATTGAATGCGTGTGTATTTTTTGTATTTATTATACTAATTGAAGAAAAAAAAATCCTATCAAACATAACATAATTAAAGAAACATTATTATTAAGATTATAACTTTAGATGTTTGGATTCTATGTGATAGGTGGTAGGAGTATCGATGACGTCGTCACTAGATATGCATACCACTTTAGGTGGAAAAGGGAAGTGAAAAAGCATAACGAAGTCCATACAGAAAACGGTAAAGAGAAAATAAAAATAAAAATAAGATGAGGAGGTGTGTGTGTATAGCCAAAGCCAACCTAAAACACTCCCAAACACTTAAATTTGGGCGCCGCGCGCCTTTACGTCCCATCCTTGTTATTAGACTACTTTTTGTCTCTCATTTTTCTATTTCACGTTTTTATGTATCAAATAATTTAATTCAAATATTTTTTAATGAACTAGCCATCGACAAACTGCAGCATGGTAATTTAATCAATCATGTAGTATATTGAAAATAAATAAATTTGTAATCAATGAATACATTTTAAGTGTTATTACAGTTTTTCATGCGATACATAACATCTCCTCAATCAGTCGATTCTATGTACTAAAGTTATGTCTGATATAGAAAGAGTTTGAGGGAAAAAAAAAGAAAAATTATATAAATTTTCATGTTTATTTCGAGTGTTGAGGGGTAAAAAAATAAGGGAAAATAAAAAAAAAAGTTTAATTTAATTGAAAAAAATCAATATTTTCACACATTTTCTCATATATATATATATATATATCTAACCAAACAAAGCAGGAGGTATAAAATCTATACAAAATTCATATTTCCTTACATTGTTTTATATGTCTAATCTTCCCCTCTACCAAATACAATCTAATCATTATAAAATTTGTTCAAAGGCATTACTAGCTCCTGGTTCAGGATCGCACTCATCTAATTCCATATACTTTGAATCTTAACTCGTCTTCTACAACTAAATATATAAACTATATATTTTTATCGTAGTCTGAAAATAATCGTTTAAGTTCAAATTGAGCAAATTAAAAAATATTAATATTAATGATTGACCAAATTTGATAGGTAATTGTTAATGTATTTTTTTTTCAATTTCATATAAGAAGTAGAATGTTCTTACTAGTTTGAAATGATTTTTTTTATGAATTATGATGATAAAATAATTAATGTTTTCTATGTAAAATAAGTGATAATATTAAACATGAATTGAAATTTTAAAATGACAAATTAAATTGAACAAATATATAATTAAATAATAGGTAAAGAATGACAGAAAAAGTATCCTTTTGAGTTTTGAATTTGATCATTCCTGAATCAATGAAAAGCAGTAAAAGAAAAATTGATTTTGTTTTAGGGCCTTTTAGGATTTTTATACTCACCCACTCCACATGCATGCGATATCATGAACCATACCTCACTCAATCAAATTTATTTTTATTTTTATTCGTAACAAAAATTATTGATGATTAATTAACTATATACCAATAATATGTTAATCTAGTGGTTAGAAATATTGTCTCACAACTCTAAAGTTTTAGGTTCGAGCTTTGATGATATTTCATGCGCATGAATATGTTGGAAGTGCGTGTTAGTTGATCTGTAGTGAGTCTATCGTCACTATCAAAATGAAAAGAATGTGCAACTTCTGATCACAACAAAAAAAATTAAAAAAAATGAAAAATAAAATAATTAAACTATATGAAATAGACCTGATGCATTAATAAGAAAGTCCAATAAAAAAAAGTTGGAGCCAAAAAAAAAAAAAAATCTGAGTTCAGCACCCTCTCCATAGGTGGATCTACCGGGGCAGTGGGTACAGTTGTCCCCAAATCTAACATAAAACAATTTTATTTATATTGAAAAAAGAAAAAAATATAATTTTTATATTCTTAGTTTAATAAAAAAAATTAACTTTGTATTCCAAAATCCAATATAAGTTCTAAGTTTTATAATCAAAGTTTAATCCAAAACATCTCAATGTAACCGAATTTAGTTCATAATATATTTATATATATATATATAAATCATTATTTAAAATAAAAAAAATTAACTCCTACAACATTAAGGTCAAAGGTAAAATCATAATATCCAACTCGATTAAAAATTACTTAACTTTATCTAAATCTTTGTCATTGATTCACCACCGGCCAATAGCACATAATTAGAACGTGAACCGCACAATAAGTAGTCTGACATATTTATTTTTCGCACCTCCGAATCAATATTTTTAAAACCACTGATGTCTCTCTTTATACTATGTTTCGATGAATACCCTTCTAGTATCTGCGAACTAACTCTCACACTTATTTAAAAAAAATCTAACACGTGTACATCCAACATAAATGACTATGTAAGCCACATGTAAATTGGCAAACCACGAAATTCAAAGCAAAGTAAAGCAAAGCTTCAATAATAATGTTGGGTATCTATCCATGTCGGATCATAACAAAACATTACTCATTATTTGCACTCTCCTACTTCAATTAATGTTTTCCCATTTTAACTACGTGCAAATTTGTTCCCACGCCTTTCTAGTATTTACTCCCTCCGTCCTCTAACACATATCATTTAAGGTTAATTTAAATAGATTAAGGTAAAATTAATACTACAGGTTGGATAAATTTAATAAGTAAGTGGTTAATATTTTTTTGAAAAAGTTCGTGCAAAAAGTAAAATTGACAGATGATTACTGGTGAGTAATATAATTTTTATTGATTATGATAATAAAGTGATTAATGTTTGACATTTTAAGGTAGTTGTGGATATTAAATACGTATTGAAAATTATTAAGTGACAAGTAAAAGTGAACAAAAAAATTTGTTTGAGTGACATGTAAAAGAAGACAGAGGGAGTAACTTGGAATATGAGTATTGTATGAAAATTTTGAGACGGACAAAATATATAATTATCATATATTTTCATATTAATCATAAAATAACATGTTCATTTTTTAATTAACTAATGCCCTTAAAATGACATGCTTTATAAATATATCAACCAGTGAAGAATTGTCATGTGGAGAAAACATCCACCAAAAAATTTTTCATTAGCCGAATACCGCCTGACGAGATGAGTGTGCAATTCAATAATTTTGCACCCTACAAAATAACAAGTAGCTAAAGTATTGGTGAATTGGGTATTTAGTTGAGTGGTCAATTCTAAGATTTTTCAATAGATCTAGTTGATTATAAATTATAAAACCCTCCCCACTTTTGGAATCCCAAGTGGTTGTTGTAGAAAAAGTTCAGGCATAAAACAACAAAAAATAACCTCTCTCTCGTAACCAAACTAATTATGCTCATACTAACACCTAGAATAAGAAAATACCTTGATTAAACATGGCCAAATCATTTTTGTATAAATACATAAATACAAGATCATTTTTGGAGATACTAATCGAGTGCCGGTATAATGATTTGGGTGTTGACTAACAATTAATAGTTATAGAGACCAACAAGGTGTTGATCTAGTGATCTTGAGTGTTGTCTAACAATTCTAAAATTTTGAGTTCAAGTCTTCATTATTAAGAAGTGGAGGAGCCTGTGACACATATCCGTGGGCTAGACTGAGACAGGCTACTTGATTTGATAGGAGAATCCATGAAAACCTTTCTGAAAAAATATGTTGTTTGGTTGGAGGGAAAACAAAGTCATGCCTTGACGCGGTTTATGGGACCAAAGAAGTCAAGAAGAAAAAAAATGATGGTCATGTGTTGGCCCTCTTTGCTTTTTTGAATCTCCAAGCATTGTGAGTTAGAAATGAGAATTCAGATTCATCTATTCTCTTGCAAGTGATGTTTGATCATGGCCATTCATTTTCATTTATTTTGGATGAGATCTGGCTGTGTGCTTCTAGGTCTCTTCTGAAGTGTTGCTAGCTGCTCAGCATTATCAGATAAAAGAAGATTAATAAGGTGAGAAATATATATATAGAGAATCTGTCTCACTACATGAGAACATTTGCTGCAGAAAAATGTGTGGAGAGATGATGCAGATCAGTTTACGCGCATCTCCATCCTGATCCAACACCCTCTGTTGTTCTTAACTATATATTCATTCTTCTTTCCACATCTTGACGTTCAGAAGGATCTCCTGATAGGAGTGAACCTTCCCAGCAGCTCTGCGAGGAGGCCTCCTTCCTCCAATTGATGTTCTTCCTTCTCCTTGGAGGGGTTTGTGAGCTGTTACTGTAAATGGACAGCTTCAGATCTTCGATTTCACACAGGTTCTCACGCTGCTCGGGCTCGAACCTTGCAGACTGTGTTCTCAAACTAGGCCTGCGCCGAGAGACTGATGCATCTCAGGTTGCATAATTTAGAGACAATTCTAAATATTCTCAAGTAAATTATTGAAGCTCAATGTCAAATTAAGCTATTTGAAATAGCAAAAATATATTGATTGGGAAGCTAATCCAAAAAAAAGGTGTGAGCCTTAAAAAAACACAAAAAGCTAGAGAAATCCCAACAATTGAGCCTTATGGAGAATTATAAAATTATATGGAGTTGTAAAGAAACAAGATATTTTAAATGTAGTTCTCTGGTATCTTAATCATAGCCATTAGATTATAATGACTTCCACCGTCCATTAAGGTCTAAATTTAAGTTGTAAGCACTTGTGTGAATTGTGTGTGAGGGAGTGAAGCACCAATAAAGGGTAATTTTCATCTTTGATGAGCTTCACCAAAAGTACGCATAATAGAAAAATTAAAATTAAAATTAGCTCATTTTTTTTTTGTAGAGATGTGCCCACAAATTTGGTGATTCAGATCAAATAATGAAAATCATAACTAATTTGTATGAAACACTGAAAGGTTGTTATCTAAATTTCATGTGATTGAGACACGTTTTAGGGGCCCTTTTTCAACGATTTATCCATGAAAAATCGTGCCCGAAAAGTGAATTTTGAAAAGCCGATCTCAGCACGAACAGAGAAACAAATTGGGATGAAAATTATTGTGACATCTGTAGATGATACACAGAAGGTGATATTTGCTCGGTTTCAAAAACAGAAGTTCGTAGATCGGACAAATAAAAGAAAATCAAAACCGGTCCATTTTTAATAGGCACACCCACAAATTTGGTCATTTGGTTCAGAAAATAAACTCAAAACTAATAATCCCACAATACAATATGAAACTTTTTAAAAACTTTTGACTATTTTTAACATGATTATGTCATGCAGGGTTGTTCACCGGTCCTGATCCGGACCGGACCGGACCGAACAGAACTGGAATGGATCGAAATCGAAATCCGAAATTTTTGCAGATTGAAGACCAGACCGGTTAGGACCGGAATCTCCCCAAATCATTACCTACCTTAGTGCTACACGGCCGATCCCGATTTGCAACGTATCCACAAATCAGAATACTCCTCCTTCAGCTTCAGCAAAGTGAGCCGCACGTCCGATCCTGGGCCGGGAGCCATGACGTCATCGCTGATCGGAAAAACCTTCTCCCCTACGACGGCGACGTGGGACGGGTGGGCCGATTACGCGGCCAGATCCTCCTTGGACCCATACCTGCAGTGGAGCAGGTGTGTGAAGGGCGTGGGGGCGGAGCGCGTGCGGTGGAGCGGGACGACGGTGAGGTGGAGGACCTGGTCCAAGGAGGTGAGGGCGTTAAGTCGTCGACCATGGCCGAGAGCTTGGTGGAGTCGGTGCTGTCTTTGATCTTGAAGAGAACTACATGCTCGATTGATAACGACATCATCCGCAAGTAGCAGCGGCGGCGGCAGGGATGAAAGGGTGTAGGGTTTGATGATTTCAGAAGCACCAGTGAAGAAGCCACCGCACCGAATTACCTTGCCTGCTGGATGGTGGTTGCACTAGCCACTTGCACCTCTAATTTCATAGTGAAACGACGCAGTTTCACTTAATTTCGGTCCATTCGAATCAGACCGAACTACTCTGATTTTCAGACCGAACCGAAACCGGATTCTTCAAAAATTACAGATCGAAAACCGGACCGAAATCAATTGGTCCGGTCCAGTCAGGTCTTTTCCGGTCTGATTCCGGATCATTTTCTGGTCCGGACCGAATTTTTTACATTCCTAATGACATGTTTTAGGGGCCCGATTTGGTCATTTATTCATGAAAAATTGTGCTCAAAGAGCGAACTAGGAAAGACTGATTTGGGCATGAAAAGGGAAATAGATTGGGACAAAAACTGTCATAGCATCTATAGATGGCGCGATGAAGGTGGTCTTTAGTTAGTTTTGAAAAGGTAAATTTTTAGGTAGATACAACCACAAATTTGGTCATTTGGGCCTGCAAAAGAAAATTAGAACTAATAAGCTAAAAAAATAATATAAAATTTTTTGCAATTCATACATATTTTAGGAGTTTGTTTCCGAGATTTATCCACGAAAAACCATGCCCAAAGAGCGAATTTTTAAAGACCGATCTGGGAAGGAACGCATAAATGAATTGAGACGAAAAATATCGTGGCATCTATAGATGACACGTAGAAGGTAGTCCTTATTCAGGTTTCACAGCAAAAGTCCGTAGGTAAGATAGAAATAAGAACACCAAAGTTGGCCCATTTTTTGTAAGGGTATATCCACAAATTTGATCAATTGGGCCTAAACATAAATAAGAAGCCCATAATGTAATATGAAATGTTTTAAGATTGTTGGCCAAGTTTCATGCAATTCACAAATATTTTAGGGACCCATTTCAACGATTTATCCATGAAAAACCGTGCTCGAAGAGCGAACTTTGAAAAGTTGATTTGGGCACGAACAAAGAAACCGATTGGGACGAAAACTGTCATGACATGTATAGACGGCACGCAGAAGGTGGTCCTTACTCAGTTTCAAAAATAGAAGTCTCTAGAACGGAAAGATAAGATAAAACATAAATCGACCTATTTTTCGTAGGGATATACCTAAAAATTTGATGATTCGGGTTAAAAAATGAAAATTAAAACTTAATTGTCTACACCGAAGAATGAAACTTTTTAAGACTATTATCCAAATTTCACTACATTTAGATATGTTTTAGTTTCTCATTTAACCAATTTTATATATGAAAAATCGTGCCTTAAAATGAATTTTGAATGACTAATCTACGTAGGAAAGAAGAAAAGGATTAGGACGTATACTGTCATTGCATCTCTAGGCGACACTTTAAAGGTGAATCTAGCTCACTTTCAAAACTAGAAGTTTGTAGAATGGAAAACTAATAGAAATCCAAAATTGGCTTATTTTCTATAGGGTTATATATCCAGAAATTTATAAATTTGGTTCTAAAATAAAAAGTCGGAACTAACTTTCCTACGGTGTAGAATGAAACTTTTTGAGACAAAGCTATTTATCCTTGAAAAATCCTTCCCAAAAAATGAATCTTTATAGGCTGATCTCGACAAGAAATGAGAAATAAATTAGGACGAAAACGGTCATAGCATCTCTAGACGACAGGTAAAAGGTGATCTTAGCTCTGTTTCAAAAATTGAAGTCCGGAGAGTAGGAAAATAGAAGAAAACCAATATCAATCCTTTTTGTGGGGGAATACCCACAAGTTTTAGTTGCCTGTTTCGGCGATTTATCTATGAAAAATCATGTCCGATGAACGAACCTCGAAAGACTAATCTGGAAAGGAAAAAAAAGTTATGGATTCGGATGAAAATTGTCATGGCATCTCTAGACGATACCCAAAAGGTGATCTAGCTCAGTTTAAAAACTAAAATCTGTAGAATTGAAAAATAAGAGAAAATCAAAATCAGCCCATTTCCCATAGTGACCCACAAATTTGGTGATTCGAGTCAAAAGATGAAAATCAAAACTAATTTTTTAGTGTAAAATTAAATTTTAAATCTATTGGCCAAAGTTTCACAGGATTTAGACTTTGGTAGCTGTTTCAGCTATTTATCTATGAAAAATTGTGCCGAATAACAAATTTTAAAAGTCTTATCTGGGCAGGAAAGGAGAAACGGTTTGGGACAAAAACTTTTGTGGTATCTATAGAAGACACATAGAAGGTGATCATATCTTGGTATGAAAAATATATGTCTATAGAATGGAATATAAGGTAAAATCAAAATCGACCCATTTTCCGTATGGCCACCGATAAATTTGGTGATTCAGGTCAAAAAATAAAAATCATAATTAACTTTCTCAAAGTGTAGAATAAAGCTTTTTAAAATTATTGATCATGTTTCATGAGATTCTAACATGTTTACGTCCCCGTTTCAACTATTTATCTATAAAAAGTGTGTCGAATAATGAGTTTTGAAAGGCTATTCTAGGCAGAAAAAGATAAATGAATTAGGATGAAAACTGTCATGCATCTCTAAACGACACGTAGAAGGTAATTCTAGCTCAGTTTAAAAAATAAAATGAAAAAAAGAAGAGAACCAAAATCAACCCATTTACCATATGAGTATACCCAAAAATTTTTTGATTCGTGCCAAAATTAAAAGTCATAACTAACTTGCCCACAATGTGGAATGAAACTATTTCAAACTATTAGTCAAGTTTCACAGGTTTCGTACAAGTTTTATGTGCGCGTATCAGTAATTTCTTCATAAAAACCGTGTCCGAATAAAGAACTATGAAAGATGATCTGGGCAAGAAAAGAGTAATGGATTGGACAAAAAATTTATAGATGATACGTAGAAGGTGATCTTAAATCTGTTTCAATAGCAAAATGTTGGAAAAATAAAAGAAAACTAAAATGAGCCCATTTTCCTAGGGGTATGCCTAAAAATGGTGATTCAGTTCAAAAAATGAAAATCAGAACTAATTTACCCACAATGTTGTATGTAGCTTTTTAAGACTATTAGTCAAAGTGCACACGATTCAGACAGGTTTTAGAGGCCAATTTCAGCGATTTATCCATGAAAAATTGTGCCGAGAGAATGTTTAGAAAGATTGATCTGGGCAGAAATAAAAAAGGATTGGGTTGAAAACTGTCATGACATCTCTAGACGACATGTAGAAAGCGATCCTAACTCGGTTTAAAAAACAAAAGTCTGTAAGATAAAAATAAGAGAAAACCAAAAGTCAGTCTATTTTCTATAAGAGTAAACCCACAATTTTGGTGATTCGGATAAAAAAATATAAAAATTCAGTCTAACATGCTCATGGAGTCGGAAAAAACTATTTAACTTTATTGGCCCGGTTTTGTGGGATTTAGACACGTGTTGATTGCCCGTTTTAGCGATTTATCCATGATAAACCGTGCCCGAAGAAAGAACTTTAAAGGCTGATCTGGAAAAGAAAGGAGAAACGGATTTAGACAAAAACTATAGTGACAGTTCTAGATGACACATAGAAGTTGATCCATGCTCAGTTTCTAGGTTGAAAGAATAAGAATAAACAAAATCGGTCCATTTTTTATATGGATATACGCACAAATTTGGTGAATCGAGTCAAAAATAAAAATTCAAATCAACTTGCTCAGAGTGTAGAATGAATCTATTAAAGATTAATTGGCCAAGTTTCACCTTATTTAGACTTTTTTGTGCCGTATGTCTATTATTTATCCATGAAAAACACAGCCCGAATAATGAATTTAGCAAGGCTGATCTGGAGAAAGGAAAAATGGATTGAGATGAAAACCGCCATGATATCTCTAAACGACTCGTAGAAGGTTATCCTACCTCAATTTCAAAAATAGAAGTTTGTACATTAGATAAATTAGAAAAATAAATTGGTTCATTTCCCATAGGGGCATACCCACAAATTTGTTGATTCGGATCAAATGATAAAAATTAGAACTAGCTTTCCCATGTTATAGAATGAAAATTTTTAGGATTATTTGTCAAGTTTCATGTGATTAAGATACATATTTTTGGGCCTTTTTCAGCAATTTATCTAAGAAAAATCATGTCCAAAGAACGAACTTTGTAAAGCTTATATGGGTAGGAAAAGAGAAACAGGTTGAGTCGAAAAGTGTCGTGGTATCTCTAGATGACACCTAAAAGGCGATCCTAGTTCGGTTTCAAAAACAGTCTTGCAAGATTATGGGTATATCCACAAATTTAGTGATTGTTATGTCATTATTAGATGTAGAAGGTGATCCTAACTTGATTTTCAAAAAAAAAAAAAGCTCTCTAGGATGGGAAATGAGAGAAAACTTATATTGGCTCCTTTTTCGTATATGTATACCCACAAACTGGATAATTAAGATCAGAAAAATGAAAATAAAAACTAATAGGTCATAGCGTAATATAAAACTTTTTAAAACTATTGGTCAAATTTTATGGGTTTCAGAATTTTTTGGGGCCCATTTAAGTGATTTATTTATTAAAAATCGTGTCTCTAAGAGCAGAGTCGGCCCTGTAGCTTGGCCCCATGTGGGCGCAGGCCCAAGGCCCGGCTCCTTAGGGGGGGCACCAAAATAATGGAGGTTTACTTAGTTTAAAAATATGTATGTATTAGGAATGAAACACATGTCCTCATCTTTATATGACCAAATTTTAAACCACTTGAACTAACTTGACTATCTAATAAATTTTGTGACTAAAATATTTAAACATATGAAAACAGAGGGCCATTTTTTTAATTTCGCCCAGAACTCGCCGAAACTCAGGAACGGGTCTTGTTAAGAGCAAACTTGGAAATGAGTAAGACGATCATTGTTTTGGCATTGCTAGACAACACGTAAAAAGTGATCTTAGTTTTTGGTATAAAACATAAAAGTCTATAAACCGAAAAAAAATAACCAGCCCATTTTCTATTGCGTATGAAATTACATATCTACCCTCAACCATCTTCTTATTAATAAACACATTACTTGATTAATGTAGAAAAGTCTTTTCAAATTAAAATGAGTCAACATTTGGTTAACATTGTCCCACAATTGATACTCAGTTTCAATGTTCCTCTGCCTTTCCTCCCTAACTCTATTTCTCCGCTAATCTTTCCACATGTCTCTCCGCTAAGATTAATAATTTCAATCTTGTGCATTTCCTTGACAAATAGCGTAAGATTTTGGAAAACTAACACATTTGGGTTGGATTAGGTTTTGTTTGATTTGATAGCTCGACTGTTTATGAAAGAGTAACTTGTACATAAAAATACGTTTGACTTACCTCAAATATTTGTTTAAGAAAAATGATGCGGAGAGAAAAAGCTGAAGGAATTTGGATAAATTTTTGTTTCTGGAGGAAGAAAAAAAATCATATCGAAAATAACAGTTTTCCTCGGTAGATTTGATTTATGCATTTTTTCTTGCCAGAACAAATTCCTTAAACCAAACAGAGCCTTAGAATTACCCCAATAGTGATGGATCATACGGAACTTCAAACTAATCATTCAAGGCGTCACAGCCTGCCTTAATCAAGCATGATAATCCCGATCTTAACATAAAGTTGTTAAGGCCCACCTCAAAGGCTTCCGTAGTTCACACAATGACTATCCAAAACCCTCCTCCATTTATTCTTTCTTCTGTTTTTTTTTTTAAAAAAAAACAAAAAATATATCCAAATATAAAGGGGGGGTGGGGGGCGAATCAGATGCATAACCGAATGACGTATTACAATTTTCAATTTTGTAAAAACCCTAAACAGGACCACAATCAGTAAATGCTGTGTTCATACATACTATATCCAGCACCCTACTAAATATTCATCTGTAAATGCTCAGTTCATTAAACAGAACCACAATCGGTAACACAGACTTATCTGGTACCAGCCCGGGTAAAAATCAATTTCAGGCTTCTCGTGTTCATCATTTATCACCTGCAATCAACTCCAATTCCACGCCTTCCACCTCTCAAGGATGATTTTTAATTGCTGCTGTCTTATTTGTCTGTTCTGGTCAGACCTATCTCCGGCAGCTGCTCAGCCTCTTCCCTAAACTTCTTGTATATATCCCCTTTGTAAAACTCCCGCGTTCTCGCTACAAGAATGACCGAAAACGCCGCACCAAAAAACGTCACGAGCGCCAAGATCACAAACGGAAGCCGATAGCATTTTGTGCCCAGGCAAGTCAGTTCCTTAACCGACTTCCTCGTCATCCCCTTGGCCGCTAGCTCCTTCAGAGCTTGTTTGTCATACAGCATTCCTGTAACCTTGACGTTTAGAACGTAGGACCCTAATGGGCTGGCCAGCTGCCCGCAGTTGAAGAGGGTCGAGTAGTACTTGAGGCCGAACAGCTCCGAGATGATGGCGAAGAGGAGCGGCAGCTGCGCCCCGAATGAGAAGCCGATTATGATCGAAGCAATGTAGACCGAGCCCCCGATGGGGAACGCGATTAGAAGATGCCCGACGCATGAGAGCAAGAGGACCAGCGTCATCATCAGCGGGCGAGGGAACTTGAAGCGTGCCAGGAGGATTTCGGACACGAAGCCTGCGAAGACTCTCCCGAAGTAGTTCCAGATGCTGACCAGGGACACGAAAGTGCTCACTGTCTTGGCTGGATAACCCAACGACTCTCCAATCTGGCCCAGGTTGTCCACCGCCGTCAGACTCGATCCCAGCCCGCAGAATGTCGCCACGAACAGGACCAGCATGTCGATGCTGGTCAGGGCCTGCAGAATGCTGTAGTCTTCTCCTCGCTCCGGCTTTCGAACCACGTTCCAGAAACAATTCAGCTCAGTCTTCTCCAGCTCAGTCTTCTCAGGGCTCTCATTGACGGGTTCTTTCATCTTCTGGATGTTGATCTCGATTGGAGCGATTGGAGCGTCTTCAGCCGGTTTCATCGCCCTCCAGAGCATCAACTCTTCCTTCACAGCGATCACCAGCGGAACGAACAGTAAAGCGCAGGCCACGGTGGCGCTGGCTGCATAAGCGGCGTGCGTGAAGTGAACCACTCTCTCCAAAATGTTCATCGCCATCAGAAACATAGCCAGAGCAATCGAGACGTACAGAAACCGGTAGAACACCTGAAGCTCGTTCGGCTGGCGGACGACTCTCCGCTCGCGAATCGTGTACACGAAAACCACAGACAGCGCCGCGGGAAGCCACCCGATCAGCAGAATCAGATCGGTCGAGTCGTTGCCGTAGATGGCGAGGTAGATCTGCGTCATCACAGCTCCGCTCAGGCCGACGAACCCCTTCAACAAGCCTAACATCACGCCTCGGCTCTCCGGGAAGTTCTTCACGCAGGTGACCAGCGCTCCGGTGTTGGCGAAGTTCTGCGAGTTGGCGCCGATGCAGATGTAGAGGCACATTTCCCACACACGCGGCTTGGCGATCTTCCCCGTAACGGCGAGCCAGATCATGAAGTAGCCGACGAAGTTCATAGCGGAGCCGATGAGCAGCACGAACCACGTGGGAGTGACTTCCGCGATGAGTCCGGAAAGCACGCCGACATTCGCGCCGAGATCCTTGAAGAAGCCGAGCAGGTTGAGCGTCGTCTGGTCGTATCCTAGAGACGATTTGATATCCTTGGAGTAGACTCCAAACAGATACGTGGCTCCCGCGCCAGCCATGATCAAAAACGAAGCGAACACCGAGAACCACCTCCCGTCCACCGCGTGCAGCGCGAATCGCAGCCATTCGCGGCGTTCACCGCCACCCCCCGCCGCCATGATCAGTCTTCGAACAGTAGAATACAAACCTGGATAGATATGGAGTTGCAGAAACCCTAAAATTCGGGATGATGAGAAGATCGAGCTGAGGGGGTAGAGAGCCACTCTACAGAGCGTGACTGACAGACCAGTGTATATATAATAATAATAATAATAATAATAATAATAATAACTTAAATGAAGATCGGGGTTGATTTATTTTGTCTAGATTTTTAAATTAGTTATTTTATAGGTGGAGAACGTTGAAATTAGGAGCTAGGACGGAATGGATAATGAGCGTCATTACATTTGAAATTACAGGTTTTATTTGTCCGTAAAATTAAGAGAATTTGAATGATTAGATTAATGATCAAATAACATCTGATTGCTGAATGATTTATTTTTATTTGGTAATTTATTTTTTAAATATCTTAATATATAATAATTTATTAATATAAAATTAATTAAATTTATAATTTCACAACATAAAATAAAAACAAAATTTATAATTATGTTATAAAAATATTATTTATTTATGAAGTGCGTGATATTCTAATTGAATAAACTAGCTGCGACATTGATGTGATTCTAATTGAACTACGATGCGGACATAGTTGATTCGAGAAAGATATACAAAAATAAAGAGATAATTATAATAATTGTATCGATATCGTCTCAGACTGATACAAATATAAAATTAGTAAAAAATTATTCAAACTTTCCAAACATTCATTAAAAGAAAAAGAACAAGTATTTGGTTCACTAAATACCTAATATAATAAGAGATCACTCCTTAATAAAACTCAATAAATACAATAAAACAAGGCCTATTAATCTGAATTTGGATCTGCCGATAAGGTTTTGTGTATCCGTATTAAGAATAATTACTAGGGTTCATAATTTTTATTTTAGCTACAACTAGGCAAGGTATTATTGAAGATAATAATCAGATACTAATAATATATGGGGAAAATAGAAAATATATAAATATCTATATTAATGAAATTTGTTTGGTAGTCTCCTCTAGTGGCCTTGTGGATGCATGGTTCGTTTTTGTTTTCGGTGTTAGAGTTGGTGGCGGGGATGAGAGAGAGAGGTTCGGGACCCAATTGTCACATCTTTTTGACATACTAGTAGGATGTGAGGAATTTTCAGCTCTACCTTAAATTAATGTTTGTCATTTATCCGGAGTTGAAAATTTTAAAATACTAATTAATTATATTGATCTACGGATGAAAATAATTTATATTTTAAACTGTAATGATATTAATATCGAGATCTACACAATTCATCTTTAAATTTCTTATTAGTTTATTGGCAAAATATTAAAAGGGCCGTCATTAGGATTATTAAATAATACAAGAACCCTAATAAGGTGGAAAAAAGTTTTTGACAAATCTAGAATGTCATTTATAATCAACTGAGTTTCATTCATTAAATACGATTGATGACATTAAATTTTTTAAAAATTGTGATTATTTGAGTATGGAAAATATATAGGTCATTTAATTTATATAAGCAAAACAATATCATTTTACATTTTTAATGAATGAGACTCTAACTAATTTGGAGTATACTGAAAATTATATTTCATAAATAAATCTAAATATTTATATTTATCTTTATTTTTTGACAATCCAAATAACCCGGTTATAATTTAAAAATCAGTCATAATTGAAGAGGCCTGAATTATATTCTTACTAGGATATGCTTGATAGACAAAAATGTGAAAACTGTGAAATGGGTGGTGGGGTTGGTGCAGCAGCTATGGACCATTTTCAACTTGGTTAGTGCCCAACTACTGACTTGAAGCGGCAGTGCGAAGTAAGTGTTCTAAAAATTTCAGATTGATTAATCATCAATTAATTATTAAGTGGTATTGAAATATTCCGTCTAGTCTCCTATTTGATTAATTATTTTAAGACTTAATTTTTTTATTAAAATAATAATTTTTGAACATATATGTTTATATTAATTATTAAATTTTATTATTAATATATATTACTCCGATTAAATATCTGATTAATCCCCCGCCTAGCCAGTGGTAAAGTTATTAATATATATTTTGATTGAATTTGAGAAGGCAAAGTTAAAATTTTAGTTGAAATTAAGCATATAAATTGATTTTTTATATATATAAATTTTTTTTACATAGATGAATGTATTTTAGGTGGGATTCGGGAGCGGCCGACCCTATTATCTCCAATGGCTCCGCCCTTACGTTTAATGAATTAATCACTGGACGTTCTGCTCACTGCCTTTGATCGTTTAGCCTGTTTTAGAACATTGTCTGAAGGTCACAAGGTGTAACTTAACCCCGTCGAGTATCCAGCCAATACTCAGCGCCATGTTTCGAGATTCCACTGGAGACAGTGAGGCTGCCTCACATACAAATTTATTATAGATACCAAAATGATACATATTGTCTAATAATTTCAGTTTTGAGATTCAAATTTTAGTTATATGGTAAAAAATGATGTGTGAGTAAATTGACATGTAACGAATCTGATTATTCTATCAAAATAAAAAAGGTGTACAACCTCTAGCCAAGAACAAAGAAAAACAAGGCTGTATTTTGTTTTAGGAAAGATTTATAAGGAAATCTTCATGAAAAAATAATAGGAATTTCTGTTGAGTTTAAAAATTTTGAGGAAAAAAGTTTAATGGAAAATAAAAAAAATTACTTATATTTTCCATAATTTTCCACATTTTTATTTTCTCCTAATTTATACAACTCCAAACTCGCCGCGATAATATAGGGGAAGGTGTTACGTGCATTTTGTTTTATGGGGGGCAGAAGACAGCACGTGAAGTAGTCAACTTACAGACGTTGGAGTGGAATGTGACCTACTTTTGTTTTATTGTCTTTTACTTATTATTTATAGATCAGGCCAAGAGCATAACTAATAGGGCAAAACACGCCATGCTTATCCCTTTTGCATGTCCTTTCTAAAAAAGAATACCCCATTATCAGGAAATAAGGACTTGCACAATACATTATGAGACAATTTTCGAATAAAATTAATCGAGAGGCTACAATTTCGAGAATCTAGAATTACAGCCAAATGGAGTTCTCACAAAGGATCGAGTCTCAAAATTTATTATGTATTGTTTGGTTTAGGGAAAATTTGAGAATAAATAAGATATAATTTTTTGTTTGGTTAAGGAAAAGTTGATAATGGCAAACTAAATGGATAACAGAAAGAAAAAATTATTAAAATTGAATTGTGTTTTAGTATTTTTCCATCGCTATCAAACAAATTAAAATAAAATGAATTTCCTATCAAATTCATTTTTTCTCATATTTTTGTTCCCCTCAAATTTTTTTCACAAACCAAACACACTCTAAGATTGTGTTTGGTTTGAGGAAAGTTAGAGAGAAAGGAAAGTTAGATGAAAAATGAATCTCTCAAAGAATTCATCTTATTTTACCCTTGTTTGGTTTGATATGCAAAATTTCGTAGAAAGTACTAAAACACTATTTGATTAAAACAAATTTTTCATCATATTTTCCACATAACTTTTCGTTTAATTTTCCATCCCCAATTTTCTCCAAACCAAACAAAGAATTACTTCTCATTTTCTACCAATTTTGTCCTAAACCAAACACAGCCTAAAAGAAAAAAGTTTCATATATTTTTAAAAGTATCAAATACGACATAAATGTATTCAAAATCGGTTGAATTTGAAATATTTTTTATATTTGTATTTTTGTTCAATCAATATCTAATTTTTTAATTTTTTAAATACCAAATAAAAATTTCTGATCTCAAATATCCCAAATTTAATCTGAGTTTTATCTTTGACATACCGTTTGGTTCAGGGAAAATTTCGCTGAAAGGAAAATATGAAGGAAAATTAGTTAAATTCTACGTTTGGTTTAAATGGAAAATATAAAAGAAAGAAAATTATGTGAAAAGTTAAGGTAAATTAAAAGGAGTTTTGAAACTTTCCTTCAAATTTTTCTTTTTAAACCAACAAAAGAAAATAAAATGAAATCCGTGATAGATTTCATTTTCCATCAAAATTTCCTTTTATCTACAATTTTCCCTAAACCAAACACAGCCTAATGGACTTGAAACTGCTTGTTCAAAATATTGTTCAAAAAAGTTTTTAACAAAAATTTTGATGAAGAATTGCCCAGGCCCGTCTAGAATTCGTTTTTAATATTATAATCGACATTTGAGAGTGCAATGAATAACATGAAGGGCCTCATTTAAAGTAACCCCAACTGAAGGATATCCCCAAATGGGCCTGGTAAGAGAAGCCCATTAAATTGGGCCAGAAAGCCCATAACACAGTCCACAAACTCTTTTACATTTTGGGAAAAACCCTAAAAGGGGTCCCGAATTATCCTCAATTCCCAACTTACGATCCGAACTATCAGAATTGACAAAAAGGGTGCAAAAATATTCAATTCCGTTAAACATACTAACTCTGTTAATTATCCTCCACCCCCGTTAACACCGTTAACCCTCCCATCCATCTCAATTGTCGTACAGAGATCAACCACCACAATCTCATTCCGGCGCTTTTCCGGCATCGACAGTGAGTCACCGGTCCCTTGTCCTGCAATCATTCCATGGTGGAGGAGTGAAGGACCACCGCTGCATCTCGCGATTCTGGTCAAATCAACGTCGTAAACGTCGAAACCGAGGAGCTTTGCCATGGCGGCGACGAAGCTCGATTTGCCGGTCCCGGAGCGGCCGTCGAAGTCGAGGAGCTTCGCCATGGCGGCGATGAAGCTCGATTTGCCGGTCCCGGAGCGGCCGTAGAGGAGGTAGCTCCGCTTCCAAATCCACCCCAGGCGGTGGTAATACTGCTTCGATTTCACAAACTGGTCCAAATCCGCCTTCACCCGGTTCTTCACATTCCATCGACAACGTCTCCATCGTCGCTGGATGCGTGAACGGTAATGATCGCCACCGTCCGGAATCCGATTCACTATTCGTGCCCTCTGCGCCGACCCGATTGTTCCCGGCCCGGTTTCTCCCGAAGCGGCGGTTGAACGTCTTCCACCTCGGCCCAACCACCAGCTCCGACCACTCCCGCACCTTCATCACCGCGCGCCACCAATTACTGGAACCGCTCGCGCCACCCTCAGCCTCCTCCCTCGCCTCCCCAGGTCGGATTCTCTCCCAACACACCGAACCCCGTCGCGACCCGACCCGACCCGGGGAAGCCGGGCACCCAGAAACAACACCCCCTCTTCGCGAACGCCGCTTCGTGAAAATCGTCATCAGCGTTGATGGATTTCGTCAGCGAGATAGTGAATCGGGAGAAACCGCCGCTTCGGGAGAAACCGGGTCGTGGGAATGATTGAAGGACGAGGTACCGGTGACTCAGGTCGACCTCTGTCTGACAATTGAGATGGATGGGAGGGTTAACAGTGTCAAAGGGGGTGGAGGATAATTAACAGAGTTAGTATGTTTAACGGAAATGAATATTTTTGCATCCTTTTTTTTAATTCTAATAATTCGGACCGTAAGTGGGGAGGTGAGGATAGTTCGGAACCCCTTTTAGGATTTTTTCCTTACATTTAATGAAAACGCTCTACGAAGCAGAGTACTCTACTTCTTCATAATAACATTCCTTCCAAAAGTGTAATTTAATTTTAACAAATTTAAATTTTGCAAGTTCGTGTACTATACTAACAATTTTTTTTTTAAAAAAAATGAATATTATGTTAAAAAGGCCCGAGGGAAATATAACTGCAGGTCCAACAAAATAAAATGTGCCTTACGGCCCAGACCAACCCAAGACTTTCATTAACCTGATAACCTCATAGGTCATATAACACAATCTAACAAACTTCAGATTTTCTTGGATCTATTCTTTTATGTATTTTGTGTTATATTCTATCTTAAGTTTTACTCTATTGTTTAAAATAAATAGAAGTACCGAACAACGACTATATTTAAATAAATCACGGGTGTAAACTAAATATTTTTTTTATTACCTTTTTTTTAAACAATATGTATA
>NQLW01000550.1:327127-381225 GCA_002312845.1 Kalanchoe fedtschenkoi
TTAGAATTGCTGGTTGGTTTACCTGAGCTGCGGTCCAGCCAGAGAGTGAGGGTGTTTTGATCGACTCGCTGATGCTGAGGACCCCATAAGGTCCGATAGCCCTGCTGGAAACTGACGCCCCTGAAATTGTTGCTGGGGTAGTAGCCGGGGGAAGGCGGAGCGCCGTGGGCTGCGAGCAGGCTCATTGCGGCCAAGATGGTTGTGAGAATCGTAACACGAAGATGATGATCCATTAATTTCTGGGCTTAGAGTAGAGAGCTGAGAAATGGGTGTGGTGTGGAAGTGGATGGAGATTGTGAAGTGGGAGGTAGGGGGGATATATAGTGGGAGGTTGATGCAGATGATCATGGCAGAGATGGAGGCAGAGGTAGTTATGAATGCTGACAAGAGCAGCCTAATGTAACAGTAAGTCTGAGATTTGATCTCAACAAGCACTGTGTCTAGGCTTCAATTATAATTTGAACAAGCTGGCTGGAGCGCTAAACATTGACAGCAGATATAGCGAAAATCCGGATCACATAATAAATAATATATGTATTAATTTTATTTCTTTTATTTTGAATATATTCTAGGTCTTGTATCGTCATTTTATACTTGTATTATTAATACTTATATAAATAATATTATTTATTAAAAATGTATTATTAATACGGTTTCTAAAAATAAAATTTCTCCTTCTGCATTATTAATACGTATTTCTATTCTGAACCAAACACATAACTATGACATTAATAGTACCATCTTATTTCTAATACATGCTATCAAACGGGGCTAAATGAATTTTTGATTGAATAAATTTTTTTTGTATTTGGTTACGGTGAAAAATTATTGGAAAAATATAAACATTCTAATTTTCATTTCCTTACTTTCAAATCCACTCAACCTCTTTAAAAAAATGTATAAAATATTTAGGAACGCTCTTTTGCTTCCCTTCTCTTTTTTAGATTTTTCCCTGAATGAAACTCAAAAACAATATCTTAGTTATTTCCTGTTCAAATCCCCGATGAGACATTATTGCATATGGAAGCTTTTTCTTTAAAACTAGCAAAATAATATTTTGATATATTAGAATTGCAGGTGATTTGGTTCCAGAAGGATTATATTCATCAGTTGTGAAAAGCTGAACATGGTGTATGTTGGCCTACCAAAGTGAGGAAGAATGTCAAAACGTTAACAGAGAAATTTGACTTGCATCCTAACCCAACAAAAAACACACCGGTATAAATGGTTAGTACTTCTCTGTCGTTCAATTCAAACACTTTGAATATCAGTTATAGTACCATGCCGCCACCTTCTCAAATCGAACAAGTATTTATTAATCCAAATTCAATGCTACCCTTCTTACAGTCACTCTTCCAAAATAGAATTATGTTCAAATCAGCTACGTGTCTATTAAAATATTCATGATGTAAATAAGAGCAGGTGATTTATATTGAATTATTGAACCATAGACTTATAAATTTAGATTTTTAAGTTATAGTGTGGATGCAATCCAATTTAAGTTGTTCCGGACAAATTTAACATAGCTAGTATCAGAGTCCGTAGTTAACGCTGCGGAGCGGTGAGAGTAAACTATAAATGTACGAGTGATCTCGTGGACCCAAATACCTGGATCAGCGACTGAGAGAACATAGGTTGGACGACTCCGAGAGAGAAAGGGGACACGGAGAGGGAACACCTATGAAAAGAAGAGCATAGCGTAGTATTTGATAGGAGGGGGAACATTTTTTTCAAGTGATCCGAGATTGTTTATGAATATCACTTGATAAATGTAATACAATTCAATATGAGCCGATCCAAAAAAACAAACGCTTAATAATAAAAGTAATTTGTTTGACAACTCTAAATTTAACTTTTATTATTTACTCTCTCTGTCCTCTTTTACATGTCACTTAACTGAATTTTTTTATCCATTTTTACTTATCACTTAATAATTCTCAATACGTATTTAATATCAACAACTACTTTAAAATGTCAAACATTAATCACTTTATTATCACAATAAAAAATGCATTCCTCACCAATAATCAAATATCAATTTTACTTTTTGCACAAACTTTTTTCAAAAAAATATTAACCGCCTACTTATTAAATTTGTTCAACCGCTTACATTAATTTCACCTTAATTTATTCAAATTAATCTTAAATGATATGTATTAGAGGACGGAATGAGTAAGTACTATGTAGAACGTGTCTTTCAAATATAGCATTAAATTAAGCCACAAATTACTCCAGACCATTGACTAATGATTAATAGGCCTCCCATAATTCATCCTCATTTTTGGCGCATGGTACCGTATTAACATTATTTCAAGTAGATGAAGTGGAGTGATTTTTTAGTGGACTGTGTTCATCGCGTAACGGTGGACATTACTAATGGGAAGTCGTCACGTGACGCGTTAAAAAGTGAAAAAAAAATCTCAAATCAATGGTAAACCGTCACGTGTAATTTTAATTTTTCAACGCGCCACGTAGTAACACCTCATTGATGATGTCCACCGCTAGGTGGCGCGGTGGTGGACACATACCACCCAAAAATTTCTATGAAGTGTGGAAGCAACCTCCTCTTATCAAATCGGCTATATAATTCTAGTGTGTCAAAATTTGAAATATTTTTAACATTTACAATTTTAATATTGTCGAAGTAATTTTATTCCATTCCAAATCAATAAAAAATAAATTTAGAAGAATAAAATGTAATGCACATGACATAGTAACAAATTAATCAGTAACTATATATATATATATATTGTCAGTTATTTTGAGGAGTTGAAATATATTTGAACTCAACTGCATCATGATGAATTTTATTTTCTAAATTCTATTTGTGTATTACATTTTATTTAAGAAAATTAAATTTTTAATTTCACCGCCCATTAACACCATCGATGTATATTCATCATGAGAAGAAGTGAGAAGTTAAATTAGTTTTAACATAAATCTTTGTTTAAATTTTTAAAATTGATAACTAGTTGATTTTGATCTTTCAAATCGAATTTAATAAAAACGAACTGTTTCATTATATTTTAAATATATTTAAATTAACTTCGTATTATATGAATTACTAATTCTATAAAATACTTAATTTAATAAGTCCGTTAGTTAGCTAAAAAGTGGAGTATATTTATAACAAAACCGAACCAAATAATATCGTTTCATTTTTTTTCTTTTAGTTTTCTTGAAATTTTATTAAAAATAAAATCGAACCGAATGCTTCAAATCAATCGACACAATTCCCACATATATTTGCGTATGTGGTGTTCGCGAGCGATGCATGCATTTCGATTTATCTGAAAATTGAATCTGACGTGTACATTGAGATGAGCCTCTTTTGTAGACTAGCGTACAGTCCAAATGAAGAATGTTATGTTTTTTATTCAATCAGACAAGATGTGTGTCTGGACGTCGACTTTAGGGCTAGCTCGGGTCCACATTAACTACCGTACACTACACCCCAACGGATCATGCCTCCTCCGGCCGACAAGTGTATCCAATCACCACACATTCCTCACTGGTAGTGTCTAGAATTATAGTCTAAAAAACCCCCCTAATATTTTCTCTCTTTTTTATCACTTACTGCATTCAGTATTCAAAGTTTCATGTTGTCTATATTTAATCATTATTCATAAATAATAAATAATAATTATTCAAATTTTCATTTAACTTTAAAAATAATAAATTATTATTCAATGGCCTGTGATGAGTGAGTAAAGCATATTTATTATACATGAATTTATGATTACATTTATTGTTTTGTTTTATTGAAGTATGTCGTTTTCAAGGTTGGGTCTGGAAATTAATGTATGTTTGGTGACTAGCACAAGTAAACAAACATAAAAGCAACACCAAATCTTCATCTAATATTCGAGAACAAAGCCATATAATTCCAAATATCACTACTTCATCTTTCATTCTCATTAACAAACTTTACATAAACAACTCATCCATATATGTTAAACTTAATTCGTGTTTTAATTCGACCAGCAATATGTCGATTTTAAAAAAATTAAATTGAAATTATTATTGTAATCCGTACCATTTCATTTTGATATTTTAAATCAACAAGATCGACACTATCAGACATGTTCGAAAATTGATCAGATCTATTTAAACATATTTATAACCGGTATGTTTTATATGGTAAATTATACAAGTATAAAATAAGTAATAAGATAAATAGCTCTCTGTATCCGGGTTTTGAAAATTGAAATCTATCTATTTGAGTTAATAATATTTATCTTATCTTGTACAAAATACGGCATATTATTATTATTTATTCCATCCCGTTTCTAATACCAACTATTAAATGTGGAAGAGTCCATTATTGGGTGGACATATAGTTCACCACGTGGCCATGAACATCACTAATCGTGAGTTGCCACGTGTCACGTTGAAAATTCACACGTGACGATTCACTATTAATTTTAAATTTTTTTTATTTTTTCCACGGGATATGTGACCACTTTACAATTAATGATATCCATAACTACATGGTGAAGTATGTCCATTCAAGAATATGGTTGAACGTGGAATGGATGAGGAAACCTTTTACATCAACATGATGTTTTGAAAATCTGCAAATCTGCTTTTGGTGGTATGCGCTATGCGGTGAGGCTTCTTTCTTACACACAACTTCCACTTTTTTTCTTTTTTTTTTACTCACAAATCCTTTCGTGCATATAGAGTATTATCAAGTGATGTTATCCGTTATCACGAATCTGTTTTAAAATTTCTGTTTCAAAACGATTAATTTTCAATTAATTACTAGTCGATTAGTTAACTTAATTATTTTTAATATATGTTTATATAATTAATTATTAAATTTATTATTAATATATATAACTCCAATTAGTCATTCCAATTAATTCCCACTTAGCCAATTAATTGTTAAATGTTGTGTTCACCGTCTAACACTTTTTAGAACATTGCCACCAAGTAGTTGGTACTCTTTTTTTTTGTTACTTGTCACTTAAATAACACTATTTGTCTAATTTTATTTGTCAACAATTCAAATGCACAATTAATATACTAAATACATACCTATTAAATTTGATCAACATCTAATATTCATATGATAGTAGTAATCCGTTCAGTTTTATCTTAATCGGCCATGCGTCTGATAAGGTTGAAGAGGAATTGAATTCCATATATGAGGTGATTACTTCCACGTCTTTAATACTAAGAAGAATGTTACATTCATGATGTCTTGCTCAATTGGATTAAGCTGAAAAAGATTTTTTGTGGATTTGTTGTATTCCAAAACAGCATTGGTCGTTCTCGTTCATTGCTTCGGTTAATTATATGTCTTGCACTAGCAACAAAATCGACTCTTCATCTGGCTTCCATCGTATCCGCTACCAGAATTTTTTTTTTTGTGGGTCATATTTGAACCGTAACAGGTCCGGTCTTGACCCGAAAAAGTTAATTTTTCGGATCATTTTTGTACACACGAAATCGTCCCTCAAAATAATCCGAAAAATATATTTGCGGATCATATATCGGATTTTTTTCGGGGTTACAGGTGGGATTAAAATACTATAAAATAGAGTACCATTCACGGGACAGTTTCGGGGTCGTTTCAGATAAAAAAATTTCGGGCAATTATATAGGACAATTTTCGGACCTATAGAGGATTTAATTAGAGGGCTATTTTCGGACCTATAGAGGAGACTTAGAGGATTTGATTAGAGGGCTATTGGATTTAAAAAATTTAATACGTTATATGTCCGAAATTAAACCAAAAATTAGTCAAAGAAAAAAACTAATCCGAAAAACATCCGAAAACAAACAGAGTAAATTAAAAAAACCGAAAATAGGAAAATAATACAATATTATAAAACCAAAAAATTTTCGAAATAAATCCAAAATAATAACTCCGAAAAAGATTCGAAAATAAACCGAATATAAAAAAATTTCCGAAAAAAGTTCGAAAAAATACCGAAGAATTAAAACAAAATAATAGAATATTTTATAACCAAAAAATATTCGAAATAGATCAGAATTATAGCTCCGAAAAAGTGTTGAAAATATACCAAAAATCCAAAAAAATGATTCCACTGAAGATTTAAAATAAGGCCAAAATAATTGAATATTAAAAATCAGAAACATCTTCGAAACTAGTCCGAAACATTTTTTATAAATATAAAATGTTTGTTGATGCCCGATATTGGCCCGAAAATAGCCCGAAAAGGCCTGAAGAATGCAGTAAATTTTCCCCTACGAATTCGCTCCACGGCCAACCCGAAAACAAAACCCCAAAAAATTTCGCAACTAGTCCGAAACAATTCCTAGAAGTAACCGTTCACGATTTTAAGTCCGTTACATTCCCTAAAATGGTCCGACACAAGTCCGAAATAGGTTTTCGGATCGTTTTACACCCGATACTCTTAGTCCGCAAAACTCAGGGAATCTGGTAGTTGGGTATTGAAATAGTAAGTTTTTCTTTTTTTTTGGTTTGGTTTCGGAAAAATGTGAAGAAAAAAAATTTTCAGATGAAATTTTTTTTAAAAAATATTATGTTTGGTTTTGGGGGAAGTAGGAGGAAAAACAGTTAAATGAAAATTTTAAAAATAAATATGGGAGAGATAAATAATGCCATTTTAGATCATTTTAGAAGTTGTGAGATTTATGAGCGTTAGAATTGCTAGTGTTTTATGGATTTAACAATTTTTGTGTTTCAACATTTCATATTATAGTATTTTTTTTTAGGATGTTTCAAAACCCCTCAAAAACGTCGCTGTTTCATAACCCTAAAACTCTACAAAATACTTAAAAACAAAACCCAAAAATACTAAAAATCCTAAAATCATGAACCCTTACATAAAATTCAAAATGATGTCTTTTTGCCCAGTCG
Source organism: Kalanchoe fedtschenkoi (assembly GCA_002312845.1). Lineage (NCBI taxonomy): Eukaryota > Viridiplantae > Streptophyta > Magnoliopsida > Saxifragales > Crassulaceae > Kalanchoe > Kalanchoe fedtschenkoi. Next base: position 333,981 of record NQLW01000550.1, read on the forward strand.
TGTATATAATTTATACAATTCAAATAAATTTTTGACCCTTAGAAAATTGATAAAATACATAAGAAGTTGAATTTCCCAACCATTTACCCCCACTCAGTTTTATTAACTGGTGAGGCTACTTGTTTGGTTGATGGAAATTTTGTAGGAAGGAAAAATGAGTGAAAATAAGAAGCACATATTTGTTTAGTTGGGAGAAAACTTTGATGAATTAAAATCGGATGAAAAATGTATATGAAAAATATGATTGAAATAATAATAAATTTATTATTTTTTCCCATAAATTTTTGGTGTAATAAAACAAGAGAACAATAGAATGAAAGTCATGAACAAAATATGCCGACCATGCCTCACGAGGGAGGCAAGCGGCAAGGTGATCAAAATAAAAGCCCCTGCAGCAGTTCATGACGACCAACTGCCTAAAAATTTCCCTACTTTCCTACACGTTCTTTTCTTTTGCCCAACTACTAGTACTTATTTGTCGTTGATTTTCTTCTTTACTTCAATAATCCCTTAAAGTCAAAAGGTTGAAATATGCTTCTGCTCTGCTCTGCTCTACCGACGATCAAGTAGTACCAGGCTACGCACCATTGAGAATCTCTGATTTCATGAAGCGATGATACCATCAAAAACTTAATGGGTTGATGTGGAGATGAACAGTTGCATATACATTAGAGTAGGATACGCTACAAGACGTAATAGCTAAACTAAAATAGAAGTAAGTTGCAGTTGGTCTACGTGAAATAAAATAGAAGTTGTAGTAGGGCATAGAAGAAAGAAGAAGAAGAATCGAACCAGTCACTTCTATTAGAAAATTGGTTTGATATTTGAATTGCACCATGAGACGGATGAAATCAGACAAACCGTCCAATTTATTGCAAAACTGTTAAACTGGATCGGTTATACTGAACCGTTTCATGATTGTTTAAAGGTTAATTGAATTAATTGCATCTTACCTAGATGAAATCTATAATATTTTGCAAAAATGTGCTCAAGTCCCCTAATCTTTTAGCTAATAAGTTGATTCTGATACGTAATATTTCATATATTATTGGATTGGTGGTCAAACTTATTCAGACCGGTAGTTCAACTGACAAACCAAAAACTGATATCTAATGGATTCAATCTCCGATCAAGTTTTGATGACCAATAGAATAATAAGAGGCATGCAAGACCCCAAAAAAGCAGGCCCGATCCTACTAGTTTAATTAAATGTTGTCGACATGAACAAAATAAAACCCTACTCTACACTCTATCTGCCTATCTAGTAGGCCTGCGGGCTATTTGAAATGAAAACCATGTAGGACAAAGGCGAAGCACGCAGGCATGTGCGGATCTCCCCTGTGCTTTGTTTCAGAGCACCAACCAGAGCCGGCCTGGGCAGGTGCAACCGGAGCAGCTGCACAGGGCCTCCGATTTTCAGAGGCCTCCAAATTGAGACCCCTCGCTAGGAGTGTGACCAGCAGCGGCCTCATCAATCTGGCCTCACACCGCCTAGAGGACATCGCGCAGGAGTGGCTGGAGAAGCTCCACTGGAATTGAATCACGAACCTCTCCTCCCATGGCCGGCAACTCCGCGAGATCTGAAGCCGAGCGACTGGGTTCCAAGCTCTGGATTTGAGAACAGAGAGACAGATGGAGAGAGTGGGGGAGTGCGAAGAGAGATTAACGCAGTACAAAGCAAAGAGAGAGCTTAATAACTAAAGGACGTGGTGGTCCAGCGAAGGGAAGAGCGACGCAAGTAGCACATAGAGGGATTTTATTTAGGGTTATAAAAATTTGAGGAAAATTTTGAAACATCCTAAAAATATTAAATTTTAAAACTCAAAAATTTTAAAAATATTAAAATAATAAATATTTCGAAATAAAGAACTCTTAAAAATCATCTAAAAATTTTTGTTATTTTTTTTAAAATGTTAACATTTTTTTAATCATTTTCAGTTAAACCATCAAATAATTTATACAGGCTATATACAATTATGTTAAACCAATAAATATGACAATATAGTTGTAGTGTCGTGTTTTTAATTTTTTGCAATTTTATTGTTTAGCATAAGCTCATTGTGTTACTGTTTTTGACTTTTTGTTAAGCAGATAATGGCCTTGCATGGACTCCTCAGCTTGTATATGACAATGCTGGAGGCAGTACCGTAAACTAAATTTTATATCGGTCGAGGCCTCGAATTTTATTCCGCACCGGGCCTCCAAATTGCTGGGGCCGGCCCTGGCACCAACCATCTTGTTATCTGTATTGGATTATTTTTGAATGATTGGAAAAGCTGAATATCCGATTGACACATCCAGATTCAATCATTGGATCAGATGAATGAAATCGACCAATAAAGGAGGGGTCAGTTCCACCTCCATCAGGTGAAAATCCCACTACCAAGTTGCCATGTACTTTATCACGGTTGGCGTGGAGATTCACAACCGGTTACAAATCGGGGCCGCGCCAGGATGATCGAGTCAGGGCCCATTAATTGGGTCTGGGTCCATCAGAAAAAGCCCATTTAGAAATCCCGCGTCCGACGGATCGTGACCAAGGCTTTTATCTTCACATTATCTCAACCGAAATGCTCCGAAGAGCATTCGTAGATTTTACAGTTTGCGGATTTGTTTACTTCTTGTATCAAGTCTCTATGTTCCTGAGAAATAATTCCTGATATGCACGCCGGGTCTATTGAGAAAACGGCCGTTTTTAAATATTATGTCTCATGTGGGACTATTAGAGCTTAAATCTAGAAATTGAAGATTGTTAGACAACATCTCAACTATTAGGCCAATACTCTGTTAGACGCAATGATGCCATTGATTCAGCATTAGATGCTGAGGTCTGAGGATATTGAAGACGAGAGCAATGAAGAAGTTGAGAGCAATATCTGGTGAAACTGCAGCTCAGCTTCTTCTAGCATTTAGGAAGGACAAGGTGAAGCAATCAGCTCAATCACCCAGAGAAGTAAGCTCTAAAATCACAAAAGTGGTCAGACACAATTTACCTGTTTATAGGATGAGATGTTCCGGAACAGAATTGTATGCATAACGGCATTGCGACGGGGCTTCAGACAGCCAAGGCATGGATCACACCTACAGCAGGAGGATGGAGAAAAATAAGGTAGAAATAAGTGGCTGCCACAAGATGAGCACTGCAATTCCTTTAACTACCAGTCATAGGGTCTTTTTTGCTTTTCTATCTCATCTTATCAATCCAGAATGCGAGGCTTTATGTTTCTTTTATTTTCCTTTTACAACACTTTTGATGCCAGCTGCTTTGAGATCACGTTGACATCCCTCTAATTGAAACATATACATATCATGTCTTGCACGCAATAAAGTTGGTGGGAACTCTATATCTTAAGTTTCTCTATTGCTTAACACAAACAATCAGTGGCCTGGCCTGGCCTGGGAAGTGATGTAATCAACATCGTAAACGAATAATCTGAGTCATGTATCGTATTGCGCCTACCTCAGACTCGAAAGGAATGACAAGTGTCAAATCTGAAAAGGGTATATAGAAGCTATATAAGATGGACTTACCAAGAACTAACTGATTCCTTTTCTTGCACACTTTTCGTTGCACCAATCTCACGCTTCCAAAGCAAGGATTGAAGGATGCGACAGCAATAGCTCATGTCTATTTAAACAACGCTGGAATCAAAAGCCTCCAATACCTTACACCTACAAATGGCACTTGCTTCTTTGTTCCTTTCCATCACCTTCTTTTTACTATTCTCTGGTTTATTCTGTTCAGCATCATTCCCTGATGAAGATTTGGGATTCTCTGCCACACTTGACTTTCCAAAGGTTCAAGCTCAGAAGCTGATACGAGGCCTCAATTTGTTCCCGAAGGATTCTGTGAACAAGCACAGAGATGATGAGGCCTCCACAGTTACAATTGTTGAGAAGCGCTTCCGTTTTCCTGGCCTTGCTGGTAATGGTGGGCCTTCTGTGGAGGACCTTGGACACCATGCTGGTTATTACAGCCTTCCACATTCTCAATCTGCGAGGTAAATCATGTCATGCTTATTCCTCCCCTAAAAACAGCAAAATCATGTCAGGCAAGTCATAATGGTTAACTTTGTCTACATATAACAAAACCTAACAAACATACTTCCTGTAACACAGTAATTCAACACCCTGAGAAACTGAAAATGGACTGATATTCCATCAAGAAAACGAAACTCTCAACAATAGAATTCATACCAACAGTATGCATGGTAATGTCGTACAGAACTAACGATCAATATGGCTGATAAAGATATAATATAACGCAGGATGTTCTACTTCTTTTTTGAGTCACGCGGCAAGAAAGATGACCCAGTCGTTATTTGGTTAACGGGAGGGCCAGGATGTAGCAGTGAACTGGCCGTGTTCTATGAGAATGGCCCTTTTCACATCACTAAAAACTTGTCACTAGAGTGGAATGAATATGGTTGGGACAAGGTTAGTATAATCAACAGTGAGATTGGACGCTACAGTTCTGTATGATCAAGTTTTCAACCCCCAAGTCTAATTGCAGAAGTGTTGATTGTAATGCCTCAGGTGTCTAACCTTCTTTATGTTGACCAACCTATCGGCACTGGGTTCAGCTACACTTCTGATGAGAAAGATATCCGCCATAATGAGAAGGGTGTTAGCGATGACTTATATGAATTCCTGCAGGTATAGCAAAATAAAGATGTTGTTCTGATAACATCTACTTGTTACTCGGAAAACTACTACCACCCCAGAAGTTTTCTACGCAATCGCAGCGAAAAAAAAACAGAGATGTTCTACGCAGATTTCTAGATACAAGTAGATTATTCAGCAGTGTAATAACTACAAGCAATCTACTCATTTTCACAGACTTTCTTCAAAGAGCATCCACAATATGCTAAAAATGACTTCTACATTACCGGAGAATCATACGCAGGGCACTATATTCCAGCGTTTGCTGCAAGGGTTCACCAAGGAAACAAAGCCAAAGAGGGAATTCACATAAATCTCAAGGTATAGTGTTGAGAGCTACTTAAAATCTTTCTTTATCCGTAAATGATTCGACCTCTAATAGACTTACTATGCAGGGATTTGCCATTGGCAATGGACTCACAGACCCTGAAATTCAGTACCCAGCATATACAGATTATGCACTGGACCACAAGCTTATTTCAAATTCAGATTACAAGAAAATAAATAAGGAACTACCAGCTTGCACAAAGGCAATCAAACTTTGTGGTAACTACTTAATAAGTCTGTACTATTCTTGCCATTTAGATGTACTTTTACCTTGTGCGCCGCGCAAATTCTTCCAACTGAATACAAGTCGGTGATCAAGTGACTTAATTGAGTTGTTTCCATCACTTATTATTCTTGCTGTATGATTTTTCTATCAGGCACTGACGGAGCAGAAACATGCATGGCCGCATACGTTCTCTGCAACAACATATTCAGCACCATCATGCAAATTGCCGGCAGTGTAAATGTAAGCAGGAACAAAATGATAAGCCCTAAATTTCTTCCATCCTATTTATCAAACAGATATTATGCACATGAAGAATTTCCAACAAACCCCATTTCTTTTGTGATCACAGTACTATGATGTCAGAAAGCAATGTGAGGGAGATTTATGTTATGACTTCTCCAACATGGAGAACTTTTTGAACCTTAAAACTGTCAGGGATTCTCTTGGGGTGGGAGATTTGGAATTTGTTTCTTGTAGCTCAACAGTGTATGAAGCTATGGTGGTTGACTGGATGAGAAACCTTGAAGTTGGTATCCCAGCTCTTCTTGAGGATGGAATCAATTTGCTTATTTATGCAGGGGAGTATGACTTGATATGCAACTGGCTAGGTATTTCTCTTTCTAGTTTGATTCTGCAACTATCTCGTCCCTATTAAAGAATGTAGGAGGGTGATACTGATATGTCACGAATATCATTTCAATTAAATAGGGAACTCAAGGTGGGTGCATGCAATGGAGTGGTCTGGACAGAAAGATTTTAAAGCTTCTCAAACCATTTCATTTTCAGTAGATGGTAAAGAAGCTGGACAACTGAAGAACCATGGGCCTCTCACCTTCCTTAAGGTCCCTCCATATTCGCTTATGTTTACATATTTCAGTTGGACTATCTCCAAGCATATTTTGCCATGCATTTAAAGGGTGTAGGCTGTATTCTAAACACGCAAAACCTAAAATGAAAATAGTTCATTTTCATGAAAACAGGTCCATGATGCGGGGCACATGGTTCCAATGGATCAGCCAAAGGCATCGCTGCAAATGCTCAAGGCATGGATGCAGGGCAAGCTTGCTGTGCCAGAGGAACAAGGAAAAACATCACCTGTGTGAAAGACTGCCCCGCAAACAACTTTATGCTTGCGTACACAAGCCTCTGGGTTATGAGTCTGTAGTCTGTACTGAATGCTGTGATGGCCTGATTCTAGAGGCATGCAATGAAGTCTATGGTTAATGTTGTACAAAGCTTTAACTTTAAGGAAATAGTTATCCTGAGACTCAAATACTCCATGAAAAAAAAAAAACTTCACCTATATAAAAGTTTGAATGAAATCACATACCGTAATGGCACCAGAAATGAATACGGTCACTGGGAGGAATTAATTCCTGTTCACTCAGGATCTCAAGTCGAGAAAGTGTTGGCAATATATCACCCGAGTGGCATATTAATGGTTAAAACATGCAACTTAACACTTGAAAAGATAGGGAGACGAGTTGGGAAACAATCACACCTTGTAAATCTTCTTCAAGGTTGAAATGGCTGGCTGGAAACCAGTCCTCAAGGGCACAACAGATGCAACACGAACATGTTGGGAGTATCCTTTCTTTGACTTGGAGAGAGTGACTCTCAACATCTCCCCTTCCAGAATTCGACCCACAGTGGTAGCTGCAAGAGAAGTTCATCCCAGCAATAAAATATAAAATACACTAGAAATATCAGTAGACTAATAGAAACGCATCCATATGCATGATCACACACAACTATATAAGAAAAACTCGCGCACAAAAAGAAGGGTGCGCAGCTGAATACCTGTAAATGGATGGTACTTGGCAAAGTGGAAAAGCTCATCATCAGAGCAGCCCAACAGTACTTTTGCACCTCTGTCAAAGCATATTAACACAAACACCTCTGTGTCCGAGGCTAATGATATCTGACAAAAAAAAGGCAGTACATCAACCTCCATAATTGGATCAGCGGCCACAAACATTCCTGATTCCTTACCCAAAAAAATCCAATTGAAAACCATCACGATTACATTCTGAAATACTATCCTAGTAAGCGAAGTTTCATTTAAATCACGAATAATAAAACAAAGAAGAAACGTTACTGGCCTGAATTCGCATTGTATGCAAGTGGCTGCAGGGTCATCAGACAGGCTTCTTTCGCAGTAGCCGCACACTCTGTACCACAAGCACTCACAGTCAACAGCCGCCACCGTACAGTTCAGCCGATGGCCATTCTCCGATCAGCTAAAATACACCTGACTCACTCTTTTGCAACCTGTTGGTGTCGATGGCAGGAAAGAGCAAGAGTACAATCTGTTTCGGCTTTTACCAGAGGCCAATGCCCAATCAGATGCAAGGCATCGTAATTGTTGTCAAATTCTATACGTTAATTATAATCTGGCATATACAGAGTATATATATTTTTTTAATTTACTTCAGAGTTCTGAAGATTAGCTTTATTTCCATATAAACCCTTCAAATACATTCTGACCCACTGGTCTTTTTTTATTTTTTTTGGTTACGGCTGCACCCCTAAATCTATTCCAATCTTCTGCACACTTTCCTATTTGCACTCATATTATCAACTTGATGACTGCCTGTGCTGTATGTCACTCCTTGTTAAAGCAAGCACTGTGATGGTGATGGGGCATGCCATTCTTAAACCTCGCCTTCAGTTATTTTACGTAAGCTGCCATCCTCAACACAAACCACAAAGTTTGATCCGTCATGTTCTTGTCCAGTTCCATCTTGAAACTAACTACTCTTTTACTACCGGAAAACAAACAGCCTTAACCATAGTCTCAAGAACCCCCCTTCCCATGAAAGCCATCTATAAGCATTCACATCATCATCCCCTCACGAGCACCAGAGATAATGAGGCTGTTGAATGCAGTTCCATGCTCACGGAAGGCAGGAATGCTTTGAGATTGCTTCCTCGTCCTCACATGGCTAGTTGAGGAGGCCACTTTTGTTCCATTTTGTAAACTATGTACATGGTTTGAAGTACTTGGGGTGTCGTCAGGCAGAAGATCTTCAGCGCTCTTAATAAATTGCTCGAGATTTTGTTTATACTTTTCATCAGGTATTGGATCCCAGTTATCTTCCTGACCTTCCTCATCATTATCTATGTCGGCTGGGTATTCATTTTCTTGCAAATCCTGCATTGCCAGATCATCATACTCCTCATCTGATTTTGTCGACTCTTCGTCAACTGAACCTTCACCCTGTAAACAGACAACAGAAACATTTTGAGGATGTCACTCTTCTGAAAACTCAAAATCCAGAAGTAAAATATCATTCACCAAATTGGACTAACATCAGTCGAGCATATCCCACAAAAATGTCTACCAGTTCAACATGAACAAACTTGGTGATTCTGCAAATCAGTTTCATTTATTTTACATGAAGAGCACTAAAATTGCAAGGAGAAAGTCACAAAATGACAATATAAACATTCCACTTTGCAAGTACCTCATCATCCATCTTTTTGTCATCAGCATTACTGAGATCGTCATCACTATCCACATCTGGTGGACCATCAACCTCTTCTTCACTGCCAGAAAATGAGTGGTCTTCCATGAGCTGAATAGAAAAACAAGAGCATTAAAAACATACTGTCCAGAATTACACATCAAATTTACAATGCTACCCAGATGCAGGATGCTATTAAGTGACTAGTAGCTCATGCATAGTCATGAATCGGCCTATACACAATTTGAAGAACATGTAAAGATGCAAGCTTAAATTTAGATCAGGAAATAAATAGAATAAAAGTTTTTTTATAAGATATTAGGTAACCAAGCTACTTTGGTAGAGCTTTTTGTTCTCTGTCGATCCTTTGAGAAAATAATACTTGGCCCGTCTTTTCAAAAGTTATTTATCCAAACACAACAAAAAATTGAGCACAAGTACAAGTTACATGTTAGAGATCTTGCAGTCAAAATATTAATAATAATCATGACATACCTCTTTTGAAGGTCCATCAGACATTTTTGGGGAACTGCAACATGAAGAGAAATATCTGCTTCCATTTTCAGTTCCATCACCCCTGGAACCATCAACACTCCCAGCACGACTTGTACAGCCAATATCAGTAGGCCAAGCACTAAGGCCAAATGGCCCGAACTGAAGATTTACAGGTTCAGCTTTGTCGATTAGTAATGGCCCATACATTGGAGCCCCAACCCCACTCTCAATAGATTTTCCCTTGTTATTGATTGAATTAACAGGCCATGCCTTCGCTACAGATCCATCTGTGTTAAAAAGAGCCATCAAATGCCGGGAAGAACCTTTCCTCTGTATGAGCTGAAACATTCCCTTAGAGCTCATTGAATTAGCATCACATTGGTTTTTATATTCTTCATTAACCAAAGCAACTGTTTTCTTTGTATCATCATAGAGCTGCTCCCCTGCATCACGCCTGCGCAGACAGCCGAAGACTGTAGCATGGATGGCCGCAACACTTTTGTCAACATTGCTGTTATTTACTTTAGGGACATAATGCTTGTCAGCCCCTTTACATAGATACTCTTGAATAGTTCTGATGTTTTTGATATACTTGACATATTTATTCTTTGCAGGATCCAGTGTCATGTACTTTGCACGTACAGCAAATCTTTCTAGGTGCTTACTTTCCTGGGTTATGAATATCATAAATGGTATAATTGAAGGATGTTTTTTCATCAGTCCCATCTGTGTAGCAAAAAAATAAACAAGAAACCTACATGAGAATATTGGCAGTCATGAATTTGCAGGTTCAAATGAGCGATAGTTTTGCGTGCATTGATGAAAATTTCCATACCACAAAGTTAAGACTTAGGTGGACACCCTCGACAACAACTGACTCTTTCCTTTCTTCCCAAGCGGTGATCAGGCGATCCAGACTGTCAATAACCATCTCACTTTGTGCCTTAAACCCCTCGATTGCCATCTGCTTCGGCGTAATTAAGTCAGTAGCAGTGCTAGTTTCAGACAGCCCTGATTCAGACTTGCCACCTTTATAACTATTAACAATATCTTCCTTTGACATTGAATGTATGACACCTGACAATTTCTTGGCTTTTCTTTTAGCCTTGGCTTCAGCAACAGCAACTGGGTCTAGGTATTCACCGGCATGATATGTTGAAGACCAGAGTAGGGGATTATCCTTTTCATCCACAAAGCTCCTCATCATGTGCCTTATGGAGTCAGTTGATACCACAGTTGTGATACCCAACCTGCTAGCCTGAATTAAACATATTTTTAAACAATAAGGAACATTGTCGAAGTGCTTAATAAAGTAGCTAGTAGAGAATACAAAAAAAAAGACTTGCAGTAATGAGAATCATATAACTGGCTGCGCATTCTGTAAAAAATCAAAAGACTTGCAGCTAGTTTGAAACAAACTCTTAGCTTCCAGAAACAAAAGGGTTGGCGAATATGGCTCATTATCAACACAAAATTGGTACACTGTTCTGAATTCCCAGCAGCACTAGTAGTAAATTCACAACACCCAAACCTATTCGTGAATCAAGGTATCAATGTATACAAGTGAAAAAAAAATGGGAAAGATACATTCACTTATCATTAAGAAAAGTAACCAGATTCTTTTTAGTGATGGATGGATTTAAAATTACCAGCAACGCAGATAAGGTAGATTTTCCACATCCACTAGTACCACACAACAAGATGGTAACAGATTCTTTCTTTTCTCGAACCCTGAAAATAACAATAATAAGATTGCTTATTGAGCAATAGTTCTCAAACGAACAATAACTACAACATCCCCTGGATCAATAATGGAATATTAGTTAATTCTTTGATAGTGAGGAACACACCTGCAAGCCAATATCAAATCAGATCTTTGCTTTGGGCCAAGGTACTTGTATTCAGCTAAAGCCTCGCACACAACATCTAAGAAGGTTTCTCTCTTTACAACAACAGTAGTGCGTCTTTTGTACAGTTCAAATGGTACCCTTTTATTTCTTACATCTTTCTCGAGATCTACAGGTTTGTTATTCTCGCCCAAGTAACCACTAGAGCAGTTACAATCTTCCTCAGTCTTCCTAGTCAAGGAATCTAAATCCAAAGAATCAGTCTCTGTAAGAAGAAAAGCATCACCCAGGCATTCTCGCCTCATCGTGTCAAACACCCTTTTGCTTATCTGGTCAGAACAAGGGAAGGGAGGTGGATAAAACGGCAATTTTCTTTTAAAAAATAAAAGAAGAAATAATCACTTCTTGATCATGCAAAAATTAACCCGATGTAATAAAGCCCCATTGGAAGATACAAAAAAAACAAAACAAAACTTCAATTTCAGGAAAGGTATTGGGTATAAGAATTACTGCTTGAAATAGAATCTGGCATAGCTAACTTGTTTTGAGATGAGATTGGCAGACGAAAAAGGCTACAGTAACTCCCCAGACCACTTGAACAATTGAAGAGAGTTCCCAAACAAACAATTCCTCCATAAATATGTTCAGGAAATCCAACTTTCCTCCACATAGATTTGCATGTTTTAAATAGGAATGCTAACAGAAATACCAACACAATCACCTAGATCACAATCAATAATAATAAAACAAAACAGTCACTCCCATCCATGAATAAATAGAACAAACCTTAAAGGCATGTCGAGCCTTGCATCCCATAAGTTGCAAAGTACTTTGCAGAACAGACCTAGTATACCTAAAAGACTCTTTGCTCATCTTCTCCGTCTTATTATCATCCTCGTCCATGACAACTATGTACAGCAATTTGGCCACATCCGCCATCTCTGCAAAATCACAAAAGACGAATCCATCCACAGATCAATGCATTGGCACAACCTATAAATAAACGAAAATCCACCACGCAATTCAGCTTCGAAAAGCACCACGCATCTCCCGCAGCGCGTCGCAAAAGCAAAATTTCCCCATTCTTAAATAAAACAAAAAAAGAAAACGAACACGCAAAGGAAAAGCGACAATGCAGATTCGAGAAACTAAAAATATCGAGATCGGCGCACCGAAAATTCAAAGCGGAGGAAACTTGCAGACGCGGACGGTAACCGCTAGGGTTTTGGAAGGAGGAGGTCGAGTTGATCCGCCATTACGATCTCGCCGTTCCCGCCAGCGTGAGTCACGATCTCGCTCCACCTATCGAACGCTCGGAGCCTACGCGACTACACTCGCTCTTTCTTCTTCGTCTTCGTCGTCGTCGTCCGCCTCCTTCCTCTGCTTCTCCGTCCTTGCGTCTGAATATTTATATGCAATTAAATGCTAAATAAAAGATCTTTCGTCGCGACCGTTTCAAATCTCCCTGAACCGACACGGTAAAACGCTGCATTTGGGCTGCGCTTTTACTCGTTCTTGCGGCCCACGAATATTCCTGTCCACTTTATTGTTTATAACTATTTTTCTAAACCGCTCATGCTCGCGTCTTTTTCCCAACCTCTTCGGCCTTTCATGTCAAATTGTCAACACAAATTCATGCTTATAATTACACCGCCATCATTTCAACAAAGATTTTTATCATTCAATTTTACGCAACGAATATTAGCCATCGTGTTGTTTATCGTACAAATATGAATTTCATTTTTTTTTATAAAATTTAATTTCAAATAATCATGTGATCTAATGTCAGAGAAGTTATTCAAGACAAGTATACATATAAATATATTTATCAAATATAAAATATTCTACTTTAATAATATCACCATTATTTTAAGATAAATCATTCATATTTTCTCCTGGCAACGGACTTGGCTTGATATTGCTATTCAATGTTTTATATAGTTACCCAAATAAAAAATTTATTTTTTTAGTCTCGCAGTTCCAGGATTTTGCATTTAGTCGAAATAATGAATATATGTTTTTATATTTTAGGTTGAATTCGGGGGCGACTGTCCCCAATGCCTCGACCGGAGATATATAGTGTTGTATTTGTTGAAGAATTTAGCCGATAGTTTATATTTGCTTACTCTTGAGCTGTTTGTAGGAGAACTGCTTGATGATCATTCATGTCCTGTTGAATTGCAGAGTGTTCGGCAAATGATGTGTGTACAAGCCAAAAGAAAGACTGTAGAGCCCTCCTTATCAGGAGGAGTGTAAATGGCTAGCCAAGAGAAACAAGAGAAAGAAGCAGGAGGTCCCCAGCCAGTAGGGTGGATAAAAGCAATTCAACGACAGCCAGCCCGCCATAAGTGAGGAATGCAGGCCAGGATTAATCTGTAACTGATTATTCATATAGTAAAATGATTCCAATTTTTAGTTATTGAAGTAGGATTATGACCTGAATGACTGGAACTGGTTCTTAATCCTTCTAGTGGTTTTCGGGTGAGCTAGCCGGAGAGCTGCTTAATCCTTATGGCCACCCAATGCAACAATGGTAGTTTTTATCAAAAATCATCATTACAGATGTGAAATAATGAATATTAAAAAATAAATATTACACAATTTTACGGAATTGTTTGGCAGGTCTGGTTGAGCCCCGGATCAGCCCGTTAACAAGGGAGTAAAGGGCCAAGGCATGTCAGGGTTTGTGGGCAACAAGTAGCGTCGATGAAAAGCCGCAAAACAACATACCCACTAGTCACCAGTGAGCTCAGAAAATCCAGAAAGTTGTGAACGAATCTGATCGAACAGCACTCTTTGCAACTATTTCTGGTGTCCATAAAGGCATACAGTACAAATTACTCGAATATTTGTAAATATTTTAAAATAATATTTACAGTTGTACTCATAAATAAATAGTATTAACAAAATATGCATTAAATAATATTATTTTTAATAGTTCAAATAATTTGGAGTTTAATTGAGTAACAGATGATAATAGATATTAGGTGAGAACTCCTTTTAATATATTTTTTCCTAATTAAAATTCAAAAGCATCAAGCAATTACAAGTAATAGCAATACATAGACTTTACAGTTTTTTATTTTTTTTAATATTGGAGAACCGTATTCTTTCGGGGTCAGTTTAAACTTCGGGGAGAGGTCTCACATCCGACTGTCAAATCTCCTGAATGTTTCAAAAAATGAACGTTAAATTAGTGTCTGTCAGGATTCTAACATGGGACTCAAAAATAGATTTAACTTGATATCTTAACTCACTGCCAATATGACTACCCATGATCGGATGACTTTACAAGTTCACTACAGCAAAGCTGTGCATAGCGCGAAAGGCTTAAACGCTGACGCACACTTCACTGGTGACAGTAGGAGTGTATGCTTATCAGGTAGGGTGAGGTGAAAAACGTCACCAGCAGTCTAATCCCCAACTTATAAATCTTACTTTTTTTTTTCTCGAGTGTAACGTTATTCTTTTTGCTTGCAATTTAGTATAATATTCTTCTTTACGGTGCTAAAAGTGTACAAGTGCCACCGGCTTTTGATCAAATCAATCACTAGCCGTCTCCACCTACCTATGTCTAATGTACCCATTTCCATTAAAACAAATTTAAAATTAGATAACGTGGAAATTGTATTAGGCGTTTTGTTGTAAATTTTGTGTAAGATTTTGAAGTGATTCGTTTTATTGTGGAAGTAGATTCATAATTTTTTCATACCGAAACGCTTCGTCTGTATAAAATAATTCATAAAAAAATTAATTATCACGTTTCAGAATTGAAAGTATGGTAATTGATATATATTAAGTATTCAGTATAATCTATTACTACGCTTCAATGTTTGTGTTACATATATAATCATAATGTGACAATATAAGGAAAGTAAAAGGCATGATTATCTATGGTTAAATCCATCGATAATGAATACCTTGATTTTGGTCAACCAAGAAGTGGGATGATGGAGAATATGAGAGTCGATTTTATGGAGTGGAGGGGGAGTTGATGGAGAACATGGTCGGTTTTATGGAGTGGAGGGAGGAGTGGGAGCTCTCCCTCTCCTTCTGTAATCACCCGAAATCCCTACTATAAATAGAAGGTGTCTCCTCCTCATTTCAACACACCAACACCAATTCTCCTCTGCTTTTACCTGCTTGCTTCACTGTGTTCACTTCCTGCGGGTCAGCGACTGAAGAAGCATTTAAGGTGGTTGTTCTGCTTGTGCGAGCAAGAAGCAACTGGAAGCCGTCTTATCCTGGGAGGATTTAGCAGGCATCCTGAGACGCACTGTGACGGGGCTAAAATTCTCTAAGGCAAACTACCAAGCGGCAGTGATTCGGTAACAGGAAGTATCAAAAATGCTTCGTTATTTTCTTACTGTTTCGTTTATTTCACTGTATACAGTGTGTCAGAATCAATTAACAGCAAATGATTTTCCAACAGTTTGAAGCGTGATAATTGATATATATCAAATAGAAAGAATAATCAAATATCATGCATCAAACTCCGAAGCATGTATACTTAATAATCTATTATCACGCTTCACACTATGAAACGTGGTAATTGATCAATTGAAAAATATTTAAGATAATCTATCACCACGTTTTAGATCTTGAAACATGGTAATTGATTTTTACATAAAATTTTTATTATATAAGTATCAAGAAAATATAATATAAATTGATCATTATAAAAAAATAAATATATAATAAATTTAATACAATTTTAATTAATATAATATGTAAAAGAAGAAAAAAATGTGATTTGAGATTTGAGTCCATTTACAGAGATTTGAAAGATTTATTTGAATGTGAATAACACAAATTTCGTTTTAATTTTTTTTGAATGTGGATGCCCTTATAATCAGAGTAGATTGCACTAATCGAGTGGACAACAATGGGAAAATGATAAAATATTATTTATTTGAAATAAATTTTTCTTTCTATTTTTCATTTAATTTTCACACAAATTTTTCTTCTCATTTTCTCATAAACTTACCTTCTTATTTTCAACAAATTTTCTTTTCCCCAAACTTTTTATAAACCAAACAAGTAAAGTAAGGAATGATATATTTGATTAATTACACGTCTAGACAGAGATTTATTTCACATATAGGGGTGTGCACGTCTAATCTGATTAAAATTAGACGGTTCTAAATGCGGGACAATGTTTACCGTCTACATAGAGAGTAATTAGAAAAATGAATTAGATATTCAAAATATAAATTAATTATATATGTAATCATATATTGTTTAGAAAATTAAGAAAAGCATATATTTAAAAATAAATGTTATTTATTTAATTAAAATTTTATAATAATTAATCGTCTAAACTTTTGACGGACTTTTTGAAATAGTGGCATACATCACCATTCTAATAAATTTTACTTTCTCAAATTTTAAAATAAATTTGAAGTGCCGTTTCCATTTATAAATGAACTTGTGGCATCTCTATTGAAGTTTTGTAAGTTGGGGTTTTTTTATTTTGACAATAAAGAATATCGATTGTGCGCAGTGGTTCACGAACTGAGCATATATAACGTTTTAACTTAAAATTTTCATATATGCTTTACATGACGCGTTTATATGCGACGTTTTCGAATTAAAAGTACCTTATAAAATATATATCATATACGGTGTTTTTAATTTAAAAACATCATATAAAGTATATATCATATACATCGCTTTTAAGTTAAAAACGTTGTATGTGGTACGTACTCAAATTTAATGTGGGTTTTAACTAAATTTAATGATAAGTTTAATACACTATTATTATTATTGTTTGATTAAAATTTTCATTATTTAAATTTTTATCATATAAATGTCAAAAAATATAATATGAATTAATAATTATAATATAAATTATTTAATAAATTCTGAAAATCTTTAATTAACATAAATAAAAAAATAAAAAAATATATAATATGACATGTGGGTGCATGCACAGAGCAGAGATTTGAATTTTTTTTTTCAATGTAAATATATATTTTTTAAAAATAAATTTACGATAAAAATGAATTAACATGACACTAATTTGATGCATCATAACATAAATCGTGACGAGGATACCCTTTCTTCAGGTTTAAAAACGTCTTCTTTAATTTTATTAATTATTTAAATAAATATTGTTTTTAACTGGACTGTGAGCATCATCTTGTTCTACTGCTGGCTTTTTCGTGCTGTGTTTGTAGATAGCTAGCTACCATATATGGCACTGTATATATCTCTGTATCTGGCTTTCAGATTACGGGAAAAAGCGATGGAGGAGCTGTGAAGCAAAAGATACGGAAGCAGGAAGCATGGGAGGGAGCCCATTGATGCTGATGCTGATGCTGATGCTGACGAGTGATGACACCATCACAATGAGTCGTCGGTGACGGTGACTCATCCTCTTCACTGTTACTCTGCTCCCAGTTTTCTAATTTGTTTATTTACTAAATACAAGATTTAATGTATAAATAATAGTATATAAGTATTAAATTGTATTATATATGTAGTTACATTTATATATAATTTAAAATATATTGAAACGAATCGTTTTGACTTGGTTTGATTCGAAGAAAATCAAAAGTCGAACAAAATTACAAGTTTTCAGTTTCGGAATCATAACTGAATTAAATCAGAAAAAATCTATGAAGTAAAATAAAATTGAATTAATACATTAGGAAAAACAAAATATTGAAAAACTTAAAAATAAATTTTAAAAATGTAAACATAACAAATGGATTGAATTTGATAACAATTTCTATTGTTTTCACACAATATGTTCTCTTATTTTTGGTCAATTTAAGAATATACACAATGCAGATATAAAGGATGGGTAAATAAATAAATCCATACATAAATATTTAGTCAAATAGATATATGTGCGGAATTTGTGCAAAACAATCCTTCTGAAGCCGTTATAACCCGTCTACTTTAACGCCGTTAGTTTTATCAAACCGGCACCCAATTTGTTCGGTTCGGTTTTTAATAAAAAATCAGGTAAATTATAAATACATTATCTGTATTTTTATCTGATTTCAAATCAGGTATCGTACTTAGTAATTTTTTAATTCAAGTACTATAACACTAATTTTGAAACAAAAAACAATATAATTCATGCTATTTAGTACACCAACACTATAAATCATATAGTCTATTGCATGATAATGAGAATCCACACTTAATTAGGTGAATTATAATATTTTTTTCATTTTAAAATTAGTCTTGGAGTACTTGAATTGAAAATTTACAAAG
Source organism: Kalanchoe fedtschenkoi (assembly GCA_002312845.1). Lineage (NCBI taxonomy): Eukaryota > Viridiplantae > Streptophyta > Magnoliopsida > Saxifragales > Crassulaceae > Kalanchoe > Kalanchoe fedtschenkoi. The sequence goes on from NQLW01000550.1 coordinate 352,232, forward strand.
TACGGTACCTGATTTGAAATTAGATGAAAGTACAGATAATGTATTTATAATTTACCCTAAAAAATCAAATCAAACGGTTGCTAGTAGAAATTTGAAATTCGAATAAAATCACTAGTTTTAAAAACTGAATCATTACAAATCAAATGGTTTGATTCGGTTTGTTTAATTTTTTTCACGAACTTTGTTAACTAATTTAATTAATAAATAGGAAATTTTTCATATAAAATTTGAATTTTATTCGATTTGGATCGATTCAGTTTAAACAAATAAAAATCAAACCAAATAATTGATAATTAATTTTTCAAAATTTGAAACCATAATAAAACCATTAATATTCCAAACGAACCGAATCGTATTGGATATTTTTATTTAGACTCTTGCAAGCAAATCCCGCAATTATTGCCTTCTCCATATCTCTCTCACTTTCAGCCAAACCGCGACCACCACCAGCAGCTCAATTTTCACATTCCCCTCAAAAACCCTCCATCGCCTCTCTTATCGACTCTTCCGCAGATCGCGCGGCCTCCCTCGAAAACAAGGTAATAATAGTGCTAGCACAAACAACTGTAGCACCCCCGCTCCTGCACTGGCACTCTGCATCCACAACTTTACATATCACACATTATTATCACCGCCGTCTACAAAGCATATATACACTAGCTAGCCAGTTGCAGCTACTAGCAAGCGTATCGTGTTGCGTACTTACTAGCGGCTACTCCGGCTGAGTAAGCCGATCAACCGCGAGATGTTGGCTTGGAAAATGATATGATATGACATGATGTGATAGCTAGAGAGGTGATGCTAGCTCCTGCTACTTTAGTCGAGCTAGCTACTGTTTTCTTTCATCATCTCTTCCCATTGCCTATTCATTCTCCCTCTCTTATTTATTTGATAGGTGTATTATTCACTTTCTTCCTCCAGCTCGGTTTTAGGGTTTTGGTTCCTGTCTGAGTAACGCACGGTGTGGTAGCTATCCATGTTTAGGACATGATCAGTAAGTGTGATTAGACATGATACATGTTGTTTTTGTCAGGGAATCCAGAGCTATATATTCACTCCATTCCACTAGCTAGCTATATCCAAGGCGGTGAGACTGGCCGCACCAACCCAGTCACCATATCTTATATGGTAACCCTATTTATTTCATCACTACTCTCTCCGTCATGTTCTATCTATCTTGTATCAGTTGTCAGGCTCGGTCGTGTCTTGTTTCCGCGTATTTCGGGTTGCGTTGTCTTCCTCTTCTCAACGTGGGACATATATGTGTTTCAGACACATGTATATGCATAATCAAAGGTTTTCTGACTAGATATGTCATCTCATCTCTGCTGTTGTGATGTCCTTTTGTGCTTGTACACCAGTGCAAATATTATGATTCATTTATTGCTGCTCAACTTGTGTATCTTTATCTTTTCGGTTGTTATTTCAGAGTTAATGGTGGATTCATATGGGTTGGTTAGTTGACAATGAATCATAAGCTTTACTAGCTCTAGCCAGCAGTTCTTCTAATGAGAATGAAATCAAGGATGTCCGGGTGAATTTTATTTTCGCTATCAATCTCATGGATGCATTTATGAAAAGAAAGTTCATCTCGGATCAGTCACATGTGGCCCAGCAAAGCCGTCGTGAAAAGCTGAGAGTTCAGCACCAGCACCGTAGTCCCTCAAGGGCCGGTGGCGACCGAGTAGATGATTACACTAGCAGTTTGGAAGTTGTTCAGCCTGTGTTCAGCCGTGATCTAAATCAAGTGGGTGATAATGAGATTAATGCTGATGTCAATCTTATGTATCATCCAACCAGGATTTCATCAGAGCAAGCCTGCTCTTTTGCCGGAAACTCCACTAATCTGGTTTTATCCGGTGTTGATGGTTCGCTGAGACCCAGAAGAGAGAATTACATGGAGAATTGTGGAGTGTGGAAAAGTGTTGGCGGATCCAGAGAGAATGCTAGTGTAGGTGTAGCGACTGATCTATCTGCATTTGAGATGAGAGCCAAGCTCAGTACTACTGGACAGCTCCAAAGTCAGTTTCAATACGGGGAGGTGAGCTTTGATCCTCAGTCCGACTACCGCAATGCACTCAGTGATGAAGTTACGACAGCTGTTGCTGAACTGCAATCTGTGGGAGGCAGTACCTGTGACTATTGGGGGAGTTATGGTGGAAATCATGAACATGTTCGTATCGTGCCATATGGAGGATATCAGCTAGATGGAGAACCACTTCCGAATGGCTCAACTTGGAATGGGGAAATGAGCTCCCTGCATAGTAGAATTGATCAGATGGTGGTGGATTCACATTCTCAAGGTCTTTCTCTATCTCTTTGCTCCAATCCAGCCACAACAATGGTCGCTGGAAGTCAATATGGGGATGCACGAATCCCCCAATCCATACCGCTGCGAACTATTGCTAATATTAGCTATGAAGAAAACGCAAAAGCTGTCGGCCGGACTAATTTCATCAGGACAGCCAATGTGGGACAAGGAGACTCCCTTCAGGATCAAGTGGGACCATCAAGCAGTTACCATCGTCAATCAGGTCCTCTTGGACCTTTTACAGGTTACGCAACAATTCTAAAGAGTTCCAAATTCTTGAAACCAGCTCAACAGCTTTTGAATGAGTATTGTGGGGTGATTGGGATGTTAGCCAGTAGCAGTACTCTAGCAGTGTCTGAAAGAAACACTGGCGAGACTGGTGAGTTGGCTACTGCTGGTATTTCTATTGAAAGTGAAGTGGAGAGTACTAACGCAGGTGATACTTCGGGTCTTTCGAGATCCGCGCATCAAGACTCTCATGAGATCATTAACGGAGCGACAAGCAGCCTAGGACCAGGAGAATCTCATAGACCTGATTACCAACTCAAGAAGGCGAAGCTGTTGTATATGCTAGACGAGGTTAGTTTCTCCTGCACATCTATTTACCTTAACTTGTAACATTATTCTAGAATGTTGTGAAAAGTCTCTTAGTGAAACTAGCCGACCTTGGTAAGCACATGCCCATGTGATACCACCAGTACTTGAACCTATTAGTCTACATGTGCAGTAGTTAGTCCCATTTGTAACCTGTTACTTGAACTCTCCACTGTACCAGCTTAAAAAGTTGATTGTAGGCACCTCCTGGGTCATCAATAAATGTCTTCTTGTTATGAAATAATTCTGCAACTAGATAGCCAGGACAAGCCTCAAAAGTATTCAACAGTGTTTCTAATCTGCCAGCCCATAATGGAACCGATGATTAGTCGATGCAAGTTGATTTCTGTTCAGTTAGTGAGGAACACGACATTGGAATGTGGTTTCATGTTTTACAGTTGAAATGTCGTATCTGTGTTTCTGTTGTATTATGTCTTTCTTTTTCTCACTTTTTAAGCCGCTGATTATTTGACTCTAGTCTATTACACGAGCATTTACTGACGCTATTATTTTTTTTATTGTCGAAATGAAGGTGACCAGAAGGTACAGGCAATATTATCATCAGATGCAGATGGTCGTATCAGCTTTCGAGTCCGTGGCAGGTCTTGCGGCCGCCACACCCTACGTATCGTCTGCCCTCAAGACAGTCTCCAGGCACTTCAATCACTTGAAGCACGCTATTTCTGATCAACTGTGGCGCATCAAGACATTTTTGGGGGAGAATTTTTCCTCGCCACCTTCCGGAATCAGGAATAATAAAGGAGGAGACCTGAACGCCAAAAGGTTGAAGCTCAACGAACATTATTGCTTTCAAAGGCACAGTTATGGTGGGAGCAACATGGGCCTTCTTGAACCCCAACAGCATATTTGGCGGCCCCAAAGAGGCTTGCCAGAACGTGCTGTGTCCGTTCTTAAAGCTTGGCTGTTCGAGCATTTCTTACACCCGTAAATCTCTCTCTCTCTCTGCTGTACATGTACATGTCTTCGATCCCACAATACCGTATGCGTCCCTGTTAACTAAATAATTTCAACACACTTTTCTGTCCAGGTATCCCACTGACACCGACAAGCATTTGCTAGCCACACAAACGGGGTTAACACGCAGCCAGGTATTAAAATTTCTCTATTCGTCCACGCGTTGTTTGTAGGGTTTCTTGTGCCTTTTTTGGCTTTAAATCAAGGTTGTTATTTGAAGTGGTACCTTGTTAATAAATATAGGTCTCAAACTGGTTCATCAATGCCCGTGTACGATTATGGAAGCCCATGGTGGAAGAAATACACATGCTTGAGACGAAAGGTCTAGCTGAAAGGGACAGCAATGCAGTAAAAGACGACAACAGATCCGCCAACGTGGATGAACCTCATCCCAAAGCTGATCAGTCCTTGCATAAAATGGCTGAAAATTCTATGGCTTGTGTGAGTTTGGAATGTTCCGGAATGGATGAAGGAATGACGAGTATTTCGCGATACCATCAAACAGCTCACGGGCACGAGATCAGTGGAATTGGATCGGTTTCGCTTACTCTAGGGCTCAGGCAAAGCGCTGGCAATCACCAGCAGCAGTCGGTCTATTTTCATCAGCAGCAAGATCGCATGAGGCGGCATCTTGAAGGTCACACGGTGCATGAATATGCAGGCTAGTTAGTGTTGCTGCGTATGGTAGGCAGTCGACAGAAATGTATTGGTCAGTGTGCAAGTACACATTTTCGACGGTCGGAATTTTCTTCATCATTTGAAAATCATCTGTTAATTTTTCCTATGGTTAATTGCTCCTTGGCCTTGCCTGATATGATGAAAAATCATCTTCTAATTTCCCATGTCGCTAATTGTTCGATTAAAAAGCAACCTCATTAAAAACCTTCCATAAATGAAAATTATAATGTTTATATATTTGGTATATTTAAATCACAATTAATAAAAAATAAATACTTTACATCAAATCTTGTTTCGAGCTCAATTTAAATTAAGAAAATTAAATCAAACTTAATTTAAGCCGATCAAAAGGATTGAAATCTTTCTGCCTCGTAGTCCCAATTTCTTTGAAAAATGAATTCTTAGCTTGACAAAAAAGAAACCAGGTGGGCCGACGAGATGAGCCCAATAAGTTCATATGGGCCCATTAAGTGAATCCAGGCCCATTAACTTGTACTGAAGTGGTGGTGACGTGAGTGAACAGTGAACTGAAGAAAAACCCCAAGTCGGCGCTTCTCTCGCAGGTTTTCGAAAACGGAGAAGAAGAAGAGAAGAGAATGGCCGGAAAGACTCCGACGACGTACTCTCCTTCTCCGAGACTCAAATCCAAACCTGCAAAAAACGACGCCTACGACTCGGTTCGTCCAGATGGCCGCGGCTTTGCGCAGTGCCGACCTGCCTGTGAGTATCGAATTTCAAATTATTTGGACTTTTTTCAAGGTGTATATCGAATATGATGATTTGGCGTGTTTATCCGTTTGATGATTTTTTCATAGCCTTTGCCTCTTGAATTAGATTTTAGCGTGGTGGATTTACATTTATTGTTGCGTGTGGTCTGACTGAGGTCAATCCCAGACGCCATCCTTATCCTTTTCAGTTGCATTTGCTCAATCAGATAGTTTTGGCATTCGGGGGAAGTGTCCGAACTGGAAATTTTATTTGGGGTACAAATTTTTTTTTAAGCCGAATGAGATACAAAAATATGATATTTTTTTAACTTAATTGGGGTACAAATTTTTTTTAAGCTAGCTGGGGTACAAAAATAAGAAATTTAATATTTTTAGACTTAATTGGAGGTACAAAAATTAAAAATATATTATTTTTACACTAAGAAATGAACCGTTTGGTCTGGACCTGAGTAGACAGCTGTCCACCCAGTGGAACCGCCACTGTTCAGGGGTACTCAGAGGCATTAATTTTCCCTTGAGGGTGTGTTTTTTTAGCAGTATGGCAAATGATTAGCAGTGTGTATTTGGGGATTCCACTGTTAACATTTTGGAATAATGTAAATCACAATTTTACTTTATGTTTTGCAGTTATGAGGACGGGCGCTGTGAATTCTGCTTCTGGATCAGCCTACGCTGAGTTCGGGAATACTAAGGTTATTGTGTCCGTGTGAGTAAACTTGTCATGGTTACTTTGCTTAACTGTTGTGCTAACTGCCCGTTCCAATTACTCAGATGATTCCTTAGATGGTTTACTTCATGTCTTCCTTGAAATGCTAAAGGTCCCAGCTTGGCCTGGCTTTTGTTTATGCTTCATTCTTTGTCATGCATTGCTGACTTTGACTAAATATGGTCTTCTTCAGGTAGTTATAGCTTAAATTCCAATTTTGACTATTCTTTTGGTTTCAGATTCGGGCCAAGAGAAAGTAAGAAAGCAATGATGTACAGCGATTTGGGTCGGCTAAATTGCAATGTCAGTTATACCACTTTTGCATCCCCTTCCCGGGCACAGGTAGACGGGCTGAAGTAGCAACTCTATTTCTCATAAATTACAAATCTTTTCATCTCTGATTGCTATGGACCAGGGATCAGATCATAAAGAGTTTTCAACGATGCTGCATAAAGCTTTAGAGGGTGCCATAATATTAGAAACTTTCCCCAAGACTACTGTTGATGTTTTTGCGCTGATTTTGGAATCTGGTGGAGGTAAAAACCAATATACAAGTTCGTATGAAAAGAAAACCTGTTATCTAGTTCAGTGTCTGCTGGCTTCTCCTTTATTAAGTTTGTTATTTTGTAATCTCTTGCAAGACATTTCTGATCCCTTGCTATTGCATTTCATGTTGCAATATGATCATAGCATATACATACAAATGATGTTTCTGTCTTCGTCAAGTTTGCGGTGGTTTATCTAGCCATTGATCAGTTTTAACTGAGTTTGTCCCTATGATTGCAGGTGATCTGCCTGTTGTGATATCATGTGCAAGTCTTGCCCTGGCAGATGCTGGGATAATGATGTATGATCTAGTTGTCTCAGCGTCACTCGTAAGTGTGACACTCTTAACTGCTAAATAATCTACCTCGAATGTTTTTTTTTTTGGGAACCCGGAGAACACTCTTAACTGCTAAATAATTTACCTCAAATGTTTTTTGTACCGATTTTAGCTGATTGCTGGCTTAGTCACCACAAACTCTTTTTTTAATGCTCGGTCTCAAGCTCATGTTGAAACAATGTTCCTACAGTCTTGTCTTGGTCCAAACCTTGTGATAGATCCTATTAATGAAGAGGAGAGCCGCGAAGATGGGAATCTAATGATTTCATGCATGCCTTCTCGTAACGAGGTGACCCAGTTGATCATTACAGGAGAATGGTCCACACCTAAGATTAACGAGGTATTACATACTTGGTGTCAAAATGTTGCGGATGGTAGTCTTATCTACCCGACATCAGTGGCTCTCCTCTCCTATTACCTTTGGTGCTGACTTCTTAGGAATTCAATCCGTATTTTCTCTGCTCTTATATGGGCGACCAAGTTCAATTGATTTATTCTTTCACACGCAGGCCATGCGGCTGTGTCTTGATGCATGCACAAAGCTAAGCACAATTACGAGAACATGCTTGAAGGACGCTGCTTCTTCCACACAGGATTAGTGGAAATGACTAGCGAGCCGTGATCTGAATTACCAGTAAGGCACCTTCGAGCTCCTCATCCACAAAATATCTGTTTCTCATAACGTGAATTTCAGCATATAAAAAAAAAAAAGATGTAGACAGGCTTACAATTTTTCGAATTTTTTAGGATAGTATATCTGACAGTCATTTCTTCATTTTCCTTTTTTAAGTATGGCAGAACTTAATGATGGTTCAACGATGGAGCTTCACTTAGTTTACTCGTTACAAAGCTCGCCTTCCTGATTTGAGGATCACAACAGTATCTGACCAGAATACTCATGTTCTGTTTAGATGCATTGGCTCTTTGTGGGTCTGATTTTGGGGAGTTTATTTTTTTTTGAATAGACGGTGACATGGATTACACGTAGATAGTACAAATATTGTTCTTGAACGTTGCACTCTAAAAGATGAACCTGTACTTGTGCCAATCTCGTTCTACACTTAATGGCCAATCACACATTGTCGGCCAATCAATCATTTGTCACTAGCACAGCCACTCTTCTCACCTTGACTTACATGCATGGCGGCATTTGATCAGTTATGATCCACGGCTTCGCCAACTAACTAATTCTCTGCAGATATTACTCTCCATCATTCCTCTGGCTCATAACTTTTTAATTGACTGATTTTCCAAATTCGGAAATGAGCTTTGAATAAAGACTTTGCCGACTAATTAATTCCAAGTCTCATAACTTCTGAGTTGAAACTGATTTTCTACATTAGAAAATGAGCATTGAACGAGACAGGCAACGCTACACTCACCGGTCATGAGGGAGGCCATTGATCGATGGGAATTCTTATTTTTAAATCTCACCAAATTAATGATGTGGTTTACTGCGCAGACTACTTCGTTGGACTTTTGGAGCCATAAATGCGAACATGGAAAGGTTTTAATCTCACATTAGTTACTCCCTCAGTCCTCTTTTACATGTCACTTAACCGAATTTTTTTGTCCACTTTTACTTATCGCTTAACAATTTTCAATGCGTATTTAATGTCAACAACTACCTTAAAATGTCAAACATTAATCACTTTATTATCATATTCAATAAAAAATACATTCTCCACCAGTAATCATCTACCAATTTTACTTTTTGCACGAATTTTTTTATAAAAATATCAACCACCCATTCATTAAATTTATTCAACCGCTAGCATTAACTTCACCTTAATCTACTCAAATTAATCTTAAACGACATGTAATAGAGGACGGAGGGAGTATGTGCTAATATTCGTCAATGAATAGTTAATTAATACAAGTAAATGGAAGTTATTAGTGTTAGTTAGTAGCTAGGCGTTCAAATGATTATAAGACTTGTCGTAACATGCACGTCGACCACTTGGGCTGAAAGAATCCCGTCCGTAACCACAAACCACCATCGAATTAAATGGGCAAATTTGAGGGCAAAACTGTTACTATGAATTAGTGAGATTAATACATGATTCAACTTTTTGGTAAAGCGTACTAGGATTATTAATAATAATACATGGTTAAAAAATATAGACGAATATTTATAGTTAATCTAATAAAATCTAGAATCAACTACAAAACAAACTTCCATCTATTGCACATTTTCAAATTCAGTGAATTTTTTAATTATTCAATTTCAGTTTTAAAATTTTTTATTAATCAGTTTCAGTACCAAATTTTTTAATTATTTTTTAATTAAGTTTATTGTACTGAAAAGGAATAATATAAATGTTTGGTATTGAAATTGGATAATTTATAAGATTGGTACTGAATTTAAAAATATGTTATAGTTTGAAATATGTTTTTGTAGTCTACCCTCAAATTTATTTTTTAAATCGTATTAATATTTCCTTCTTGATATGTGATACTCCTTATTTATCTGAACAATATCCTCTAAATATCTGATATTATTAGCAAACATGCATTAATAAATAAATTTAATTTTAATGGAAAGATGTGAAATTTAGCGAATTCAAGTGTTCTTCTTAATGACAAACAATTATTTTTTTCTTGAATAAATATTCAATAAAAAAGTGAAGGGCAATGAAGTAAATACAAATCTTTTTTTTATTATATTATTTAATTTTAAAACATCAAAAAAATTCAAGAGGGAAAGCTAAGCAAACGGGCGAAGCGAAAGCGTCCAGGTCTCTGCAACTCTCCTCCTCCTCCTCCTCCTAAATCAACTGCTGCTGCTGCTCAAATAGCCACCAGAAGATGCTGCGACTGCACCACCACTTCAGATTAATATCAACTTGACGATCATACTGCTCGTATCCGCTGGTGGTGCTGACAGCCTGCTGCTCTCTGCGAATTTGGTCCGTTTGCGGCTCAGCTGACGCGACGTTTGCGATCGACGATCGGAGGTTTAATTAGCCTGATGAATCCTCCTTCCAGCGACCGCAGAATGGAAGGATGGCTTTACATGATACGGTCCAGTCGCTTTGGCTTGCAGCACTCGCGCAAGCGTTACTTTGTTCTTGAGGATCATCAGCTCAAAAGCTTCAAATCTGTTCCCGATTCTAACTGCCAGGTCTTCTTCTTCTTCCTTTCTTTTTTGCCACAATTTATTTTATCAATTTTATTTGTATGCATGTCCGTTGCTATCTGGATGATCTACTTAGACTCTGCTTTGAGCTGGCGTTTCTGTGCCCAATGTTGTTGGATGAATGCATATGTGCCACATCTGCTCATGTGCCTCAAATTCAATCACTTTTTATTAAGTTGATGGATTACTCTACTTTGATCATCGTACTCTCTCCGTCAATTAATTTGAGTAGATTAAGATGAAGTTAATGCTACCGGTTAGACAAATTTAATAAATAGGTGGTTTTTTATTAATTATGATGAGAAAGTGATTAATGTTTGATATTTTAAATTAGTTGTTGATATTAAATATGCATTGAAAGTTGTTAAGTGATAAATACAAGTGGATAAAAAAATTCAATTAAGTGACATGGAAAAGAGATATAAAATCGTTCTCGGCAGCTGATGCGTGTCTCACCTTACACATGTAATCTTCTCAATGGTCGTGTGCATGGTCCACTACTCACCCAAGAATCACTTGCATATGAACCTCTGAATAAACTTTTTCAACATCAGAGTCAGCAGATAATAATTTCTTTTTATCGTATGCTCATCTGCTGTTTCTGAGTCTGTTCCCCAGTTTACAAGCTATTCTGCACAAAATGTCAACAAGAATGCTGAGCTGAAGAATGCTTGTACCTTACGGATTCGTTTTTGCTTGCATCGGCTTCATTATCTTTTGATGATCACTAGTTGACGAGAGTGGCATTATGGTTTCGAGTATATTTGTTGTTAGGTATAGTTCATTAATGATATGCTGTTACTGTTACAAATTTTAATGTCAGAAAGCTGACTCAATGTATCACTATCAGATGTCAAAATATGGTTATTTGTCTGATGAGATGTGGATGCCAGTCGTCTAACATATGCCCGGGATCTTAGAATGTTGTTTATTCTTTGTCAGGATCCAGTGAGAAGTGCTGTCATAGATTCATGCATAAGGGTCGAGGATAATGGGAGGGACAGCATACAGGGAAAAGTAAGAAACTTAAAATGGGTTTCTAGTGCTCTCATTTTTTTTCTCATGCCAGTCCAATATTAGTGTAATTGCTTACTGGAATGTGTGTCCTGTATTGAAATGCAGGTGTTTTTTATTTTCACCCTCTCTAACGCTTCAAATCACAATGATCAACTAAAGGTACCCATTTTTGCAAGACTTTTTCTTTGCATCAACTATTTTGTTTAAACTATAATTTGCTTCCGTTAGTTGGGTGCAAGTAGTCCAGATGAAGCTGCAAGATGGGTTCAAACTTTTCAGGAAGTATCTATGAAGGTTAGGATTATGATCTAGTAAAACATGGCCAGAAAGATCATTTTTGAGACACGATACTGACAAGCTAGGGATTTGATGCAGGCTGGGGCTAACGTTGGAGACAATGTGCTAGGTTATACAAAGATCCCTAGCAGGCCGCTTAGGTATTTTTCTGCATAAATATCTTGCTTGCGTTTCGGGTTATAGGCAAGTTTTGAATAGTTGACCGCATCAGTATCAGAAACTTGACAATTTGCGATTCATGCTCCAAACATGTTTTTATGCAGACTCGGTGCTTCCAGTAGGGTTCGTCATAGCAACTTAGTTGACTGGACTCTACATTCCTCCACATTTGTAGATCCAGTGTCATCTGATGCTATTGCTTCTTCCCAGTGGACAATTTTTGGATGTCAGAATGGTACACACCAACGGTTGTTTCTTATTTGAGTTGTGACCTTGAAACTGTAACTTACCTTCATTTAACAGGGCTTAGACTGTTCAAAGAACCAAAGGAAAAGGATTATTTGCGGAGGGTCAGTATACTTTTCCTAGTTCATATACGCTCAACTTTATTGTAAAAGTGCTTGATGTAGCTTTATCTCGGTGAGCAGGATGATCACCCAGCACTAATGGCTGTTGGTGTGGTTGATGGAACTTCAGAGGCCATTTTCCAGACTCTCATGTCCCTTGGCCCTTCAAGATCACAGTAAGCAGGCGCAACACATTCCTTTGAGAAGTAATCTAGAAACACACAATTATGCGTATAAGGTGTGAATCCGCTATGCAGGTGGGATTTCTGTTTCTATAAAGGTCATGTGATCGAACATCTTGATGGTCACACTGATATCATTCACAAGCAGTTTCACAGTGAATGGATGCCTTGGTAAGTTACTGATAATTTCTCCTAGTTCAATAGTCAAATTCAACAGTTAGTACATTTTAAGGATCAAATCTTGCATGACTGATTCCAGGGGAATGAAGTGTAGAGACCTACTGCTACGGCGTTACTGGAGAAGGGATGATGATGGAACCTATGGTAGTGATTCAAAGGGAAATATACAAAGATAGGCTACTTAGTGACCTATTGTATGAAACTAATCCTTCTATTGTGATGCCACAGTAATCCTCTATCACTCTGTCTTTCATAGGCGATGCCCAACAAAGAAAGGCTATGTCCGCGCATGTCTGAAAAGTAATAAATCCTTTGTGATCACCAAATGCTTTCTTTTCCTGCATAGATGATTCACTACTCTCAGTCACATCTCTCCTAAATAGTAGATTATTTGAAATGATAAGTTGTCTGAGATATATGGTTTATCGGTTTTCCTATCATAAGTTGTCTGAAAATACTAATATAGTGTAAAATTACTGTATATCCTGTAGGTGGAGGGTATGTTATTTCTCCAACAAATCAAGGAAAACATTCAGTAGTCAAACACATGCTAGCTATTGACTGGAAGTTATGGAGGTTTTACTTGAAACCTTCCCTCGCTCGTTCCATAAGCATAAAATTGCTTGAAAGAGTTGCTGGTAATTCTCCGCAACCAATGCAAATTAGGCACATGCATTTAGTTTATTCTGATATCATGCATTTCAGCACTTCGAGAGATGTTTAGGGCAAAGTCTGGACATATGTCTTCCTCAGACTTCTCATCAGGAGAGTTGCCCAGGGAGATACATCAGTGTAACAGTAGCGGCGTTAGCAAGGTTGGCAATAGGACAGCTGAAAATAATGGAAATTCTCTTGGATCCACAGAATCAGATTTGGGAAGAACACTTTCCATACGTGCAAGCCTTAGTGACCTAAATGATGCTGCTGATGAATTTTTCGATGTTCCTGAACCATCAGATTATGACCATTCAGATGATGATTGGACCTCTAATTTCGGTTCACAATGCCAGGTTAGAGCAATTTCAATTTTTTTTTCTCGCTTCTGTCACCTCATTGTTTTAACATATTATCACAGTTATTAAAAGGTGCAAGATCAATAATGTGGTTGTTGGGAGTATGTAATCAGGCGGCATCATTTTTATTTGGACTTTGTAGTGTTAAATTGTGTCTAAATTAGTGATAAAGTTGCCATATAAATCTGAATACTTTAGTCAGCCATACATGTAAGATTAAGATTGACTAATGAGCACCATTTTACTCAATATCAATCCAAGAATCACATTAATAATATTAATGTTATCTGAATAATCTTTGCGGACAATACCTTATTTAAGGCAAAGCCTGCTGATCGCAAGTGTTTGTGCAAGTGAGCCATTTCTTTCCCTGCTAAACTGGTCTTTGGTTGGGTTCCACAGGATCTTCGCCACTCAAGGTTATCAACTGCTGCTGGATTGGTCAAAAAGTTACATGATCTTGCAGGTTAATCAATAAAATGCCATATGAAACTATGCAAAAATATGTTGTCTTTTTAGGACATCGTCTTTAACTTTCGATGTCTATTGCAGTCCAGAAAAAGGGTTATACAGATTTACAGGAGATGACAATTGTAGATAGAGACACTTGCTGCTACGGTTGTACTCTTCCGAAAGATTCAACTTGCACATTGCTGAGCAGTTACTCTACGGCCGATCCGTCCACATTTTTGATTCGTGGCAAGAGTTTTCTTGAAGACAATCAGAAGGTAATATTGATGCAGAAGGTGCATTAAGATATTAACTTTTGGTTTGCTGAGAGTAGCTAACATTCATACTACTCGTGTGAAATTATGCACAAAGATGCTTGCCTTGCCATTTTTACCTTGTTCATTATAGTATTTTAACTCAGAAATATGAATGCCAAATACTTTTGAAATTTTGTTACAGCTAGCCGGCTTGGATTCTGTGGCTTTAAAATGAAGTGACTATACTTCTGAGTTAGCTGTATTGAAACTAAGCAATTTTCACTTACTTCCATTATTAAGTGTCACTGCTATGATTTTCCACTTTCAAGAAAAACACTTGCTTCAGCCATTCATAATTCTTATTTTCGCTAGATTCAAACAAAAAGAACTCTAATGCAACTGGTTGGTGCTGATTGGATAAAGTCCGACAAGAAAGAATATGACCTTGGTGGACGCCCAAACAGCATTGTTCAGGTTAGCATAGATATCCTCAGGAAACTCCAGTATTTATGAGCTATCTTCAGCATGTGTCCACTCTGAAGCAGCACACGGCTCATATTACAATATCGACATTTGTGTTTCCAACTTTTTCTCACAGACCTTTCGTTTTTGTTCAGAAATATGCAGCCAATGGCGGACCTGAGTTTTTCTTTATTGTAAACTTTCAGGTAACATAGTGTAGGTTTTTTTTTTTTTTGGTATTTTGGTTATACATACTTACAGACGAAAGAAAGTGATTCAGGCCCCAGCAGGGTCATCTTACACCCTAGCCCTTTATTATATGACAAATACTCCATTGGAGGAGGTCCCTTTGCTGGAGAGGTTTGTGAATGGAGCTGATGCATTCAGAAACTCAAGGTTTAAACTCATACCATCCGCTGCTAAGGTTTGTCTGTCAACACTTTCTCTAAGCGCCTGCAATGTTCAGCCAGCTGCTTTCATGCATTTAGAAAACTATGGAGCTAGAGTAATTTTTTGGTGAACACAGTGGACTGTCGAAACTATGCCATCACCACGTGAACTGTGCTATGAGTGGCTGGTCAAACTGTGACATAACAGTTTTTTTCCATAAATATATGTTCACAGTACATGTAGTAAACTGCATCTATTGAAGAAAATTTTACACAATTCAACTGTGTGTCCATAATAGTTTGCTGCCTAATTTATTAGGTTTGCTCTATGCCATCCTTTAGCAATCAAATTATTGCATATTAATCTAGTAGGTGGAGATTTCATGATTTTTTTGGCGTGTCAGGGTCCTTGGATTATCAAGCAAACAGTGAGGAACAAACCGTGCTTGATAGGGAAACAAATCCAAACAATGTACTCTCGCGGCAAGAACTACCTGGAAGTGAGTGATCAAACGATGATTCAACCCCACATGTTTTATCAGTCACTGCAGACCTGCACCTTCAAAGCCCCTCTGGTTACTGACACTTGCGCGTTTTGTACCTATGCAGGTAGGGATTGATGTTGGATCGTCGGCATTGGGGAGGGGAGCTGCTGGCATTGTTGTTGGCTATCTTAGCCACATCGTCATTGAGATAGCTTTTCTGATACAGGTAGTTAAGGAGTTTGTTACAATAACATATCTGCTTGTTCTATAATTGTGTCTCTATCTCTATCGTGAGTGAATCGGTTGCCCCTGGCAGGCTGACACGTACGAGGAGCTCCCAGAAAATGTTCTTGGAACCTGCCGTCTCAACCACCTAGACATATCCAAAGCTGTTACCATGGCTACTTAGTACTATCTTGTTTACATAGAAACCAAGATTCATAGGCTTTTCTGAGTGACTAGTAGTTCCTCCTGCAATAATATATATTATCATATAGAAACCAAAGCAGATGTAAAGAGTAAAGACTCTTGCGTATGTAAGCGTTGGTAATTGATCCCAAAATAGCTCAATCTGACATTGATGAATTGGTTTAGTTGTACTAGTAGAGCTCGATGCCCATGCCATCGTGGATTTCGTAATCCTGGAGAGTGATGTGATCCTTGTAGACGGGGTACCACTTCTGAGCCGCCACAAGCTTCATCAGGTCCCCGATCGTGTCATCCTCGTTGCACTTCACGCGAACCTTCTTTCCCCAGCCGATCGTTCAACACAACCTCTAACATCTTCCTCTGCCTACGTCTTCTCCTTTATCCCTGGCCTGCAACACAACACAATCGATTGGTAGTGTCTTCTTCTGTCAATCGTAAAGTCATACCCTTTTACTCTCTCCCTCATCATGTTCTTCGGTTCACATAGGTGTACGTATTCTGCTTCCTAACAGGTCTCGACGCTTCCAGAACATGCGATATCCTGTTCCCTCCAGCTCTTCCTTGTATAAAAGGGTATTTACGTCTTTATTTCCTCCCTTATGATTCTTAAATATAGTTTTCTGGAAATTTTTATTTTAAAAAATGACAGTATGAAAGGTAAAAAACTATGATTATTAGTTGTCATTATTTTTTTTAAAATTATCATTTTTTATTATAAGACTATATTTGGCAAAAGATACTTTTTGAGTAGTTCTTAATTCTCGTACATGAAAAGCTTAATTAGATGTTCTATTAATAGATAAAGTTGCCAATAAGAACATTATAACTTATTTGTTCACATTCGAACATGGATACAAGTGCGCCAGAGGAAAAAAGATAGAGAAACAAACCATTAGCTAATCTAAAAAGCTGGAGGAGTTCTATTTCAGATTCAGAATAGTCCCATTCACAATAAGGGATCCATCCATTCAATAATCAATAAAACATTTGTTCAGTCGTCTTCCTCTCATAATGTAACCTTCATATCCTCGCATGATTTTGCCTGGTCTGTTTATTTGGACATCAGTTGTTAAGTCCATATGGTATAACCAAGAGAAGAGCACAATAAAAGTACAAAATAAATACAAATGAAGAGCCCAAGTTTTTCTTGCATTGGATGGCAAGTCGACCACTTATAAATTATACTAAGAAAGAACTAGATGCCTTGAGGAAGAACATTGGGCTAAGAGAGAAACTGAACAAAAACAGAGATACCAAGAACACTCACCGCCTATCACCTATCCACCCATTGCTCCACTGGTTCCTTTCCCACTCACTCAGTCTTCAAACAACATGGAGATGAAAAATTTTATATGTACTGCACATAGCAAGGTAGTCTTCAAACAGAGATTGGTTTCTCTACTCCACAACTGCCACCTCTTGCTCCACTTTCCAATAGTTGGCGTCATTGAACTCTTTCGCCCCGTCTTCATCATCCCTCGGCTGTTCCTTCTCTGGACTTGGAATCAAGTTCCTTTTTAAAGGTCCAGCTTCTCCAACTATCCCCTCTTTCAGCGCATGTTCCATTGCTTTCTCAGTGCCTTCTATTTCCACACCGACAAACTCCACATCATCCTCAAATAAAGAAGGAAAATGTATGGCCTTTTGGTTTGCCTTCGTAGCTGGTGACACCTCACTGGTTTCCGTAGCATCTGCTGACCCATTTTGCCATCCAGTATTTTCTGATGGTGGTGAAACAATACAAGGTCCTACTGGTGCCACTGAGATGGTGGTATTATCATCAAAAGGATTTACACTTGACCCCTCAAGTTGCACTTCTTGTGAGTCTCCCCATCCTACCCAATCTGGTACAGGTCTATCTTCAAACGATTCCTCGCCATCAAGGGTCATAAACTGAGAAGTACTTTCCTTGTCATTTAGAGCCTTCAAGTCATTAGCATTCACCTGATCACCAAAAGGCTCAGATGAACTAGCTACACCAGCAGAATCTTGACTTTCAGACAACTCACCTTCCTCTCCAACAATTACCTCGTCATCACTACTGTTATTACCACTGTTACTGTTGCTGTTTAAATTCACTTTATCCAACGCATCTGGTTGAGATGTGCTGGCAGGGGTATGGTTGATCCCATTGTCAAATGTGAACCAATTGGAGTTGGTAAACAAACTGTGTCAGTTAAAGCACGTTAGATACATCATGCATTTTACATATCAAAATCAAATTCTAATTTCATACACTAGTTCCTTTTTATAAAAGTTTCCAGAAGATGGAGGTTGACTAAAAGAAACAAATCTATGCAGGGTTGATAACAAGAGATGCCAAATGTTTCTGGGGGTATCGTGTTCTCTCTTTCTTTTTCTCACTCTTTTCTTTCTTTTGAGCCCAACGGAAAAACTGTTTCTAGTGCAAGTTTTTTTTTTTTTTTGTGAGTGGCCCTCTGTGCAAGTGCATTCCATCCATAGATTGAGCTCTAACTCTAATTCTATGTTGGTTATCTTGATTTCATCTACTACTCAACGTGCTATGACTCTTAACATCAGAAAAATAAACTACACCGAGACTCTATATGTAAAAACTAAATAACAAGTCTCAAAAAACCTAATTTTAAAATTTGTTAACTACAAATATAAAAAAATAGAGAAAAATTAATATATAAAATTTGACAGTCATTTCATATTTCGCGACACAATATAAACTCAGTATATTTTGTTCACATTATATTTTATTTATCATAATTTTTAGTATTTAGGAATTTTATAAACTAGTAAGCATATTTTAGGAAAGAAAAAATGTTAAAGTTAGTAGTTTAATGAGGAAAGCAAGAAGGGAAGGGGCGAGAAAGAAAAACATGTTAAAAAGTTACTATTTAGGCCCTTAAGTTTAATTGTGTACAGTATGTTTACATAAATATAGATACAGATAGATTGATTTTAATACTCAGTAAATAATTACAGTGGATTCCCTACAAGATATAAATTCAGCAAAGAAGTAACACAGATCGTTAACAACCTATTTATGAGATAACTAGCAGACTTCAGACAGATATTAAATGAATGGAAAAGGGTATTCAGAAGTTTTTGAAGAGCTGCCCTCAAAATGTGACACTACCAGGAAATAGCGATCACCCTGACCATTCGCTGATCTAAAAAAGTGGCATAATGCATAAGAAACATATTTTCATTAAAAATTATGCTTGAAACTCACCTTCCTTGGTCATCGCCAAGCCTTAGAGATGATATCACAACTTCGGCCGATTCATCATCAAAGTAGACGTCCTGTGTGATAGTGATTATGATATGTTCATTAGGATACCACCAGCTTGAGGAATCAAATAAAACAATTTCAAATATTTCTAAAAAAACATAATAGTAGTCTTACATCATCATCATGATTAAGAGCCTCGTTTTCCTGCAACCAAGAGAATCATTGTCTAACCACAATATTCTATAGGCATAAAAATAATAAGTACACGAATAAAATTGATTCGAGCATTACTTCTTCAGCCTCTCCGTTGTCATACATATTATATTTGAAAGCCTGGCTCAGATTGTTCGCCAGAGCAGCTACATCGTAATCCTTGTCATGGTCATCATCATCGGTGTCCCTAGTTCTGTCTTGCAACGCAGTAGGGCGGCTGTATATGTAAAGGAAAAGGAAGTCACTCATAAAAGATGCACGAAAGCAGTCGACAGGCATATACATGACTAAGATGCTGAAAAAGTAAACAACTGTCATCCACGGTGAAACCAGATTCAAATCAAGAGCTCTAGAGTTCGAATCAGTTGGGCATGTGTGTTAAAAAAAAAAGTTCCTTGGTTTTTTCAGTTGAATTCTCACCTAAAACCAAAATTTGTAATTGACTAGAATCCAAAAAATGAGCCATAAAATTCTGTGTTTCATGCATACCTAAACAGACCATTTAAAACTAAAACTTAACACTAACTAAAACATCAGCCAGTGCAACTACCAACATAGCCAAAAATATACCAGATGAGTATTGGCTTCAACTCCTAGGCAGAAGAGGCAAAATTTTAATTATACTAATGACTGGTTCTTAAGAAACATTGAGAAGGCAAAGTGAGAAATTTGCATTTTTTTTGTTTCTTTTTCCAGTTTTTCTATTCATGTAGCAATTAATGCAATGATATATTGTTAACAAGATTGAACAAAATCCAAAAGCTCATGAAGTCATATGTAGAGCACAGTTTCAGGCAAGGACTGTACCCACAAACCCATCGGTAAACATTTTCAACTGCATTCCGCTCCTGCAAGACTGTCACTTGCCATTCATTCCATTCATTATGATCCTAGCACAAAAATGTGTACATGTATGACGAGTCAGTCAGCTTAGACAGCTTGCTCAGCAATGGCAAAAGCACATGTTAGATGGTCCTCCCACATGTTCACACAACTAAAAATAAAATGGCAGGGGCAATCTAATGGCTATCTTAAACGAGCTTAAGTACAAAATTTTCATATACAAGCAAGAGTACCATGTGCAATTTTACTGATGAATCTAATGATCAAGTGCAGTTTTAGTGACAAGAAAAAGATACACATGAATAAAAAGTAAACAATATCCAGGGGACTGCCAAATTATATTGGCAGCAATGGGATTCTCTCTTTCTTATTTGTGAAAATTATACCTCTATACAGGTACACCCAGGGTTGCAGCAGTTGAATCTTAAACCAAACATGCAATAAAATCAGTCTAATTCTGTCAAGCTACAAAAAATACACATTGAGTTGGGAAAAAAACGCCGATCCTTGTCATAGACCTTCCTTGTAATTGCCAAGTAAATTTTCGAAAATAATAGAAAATGAGACTCAACCATAAGCAACAGTATTGACAAAGATACACTACAACAGATGATTTACCAGAAGGCATGCTGTGATATGTCTTGAGTTGCTGCCCATCTGAACAAGCTTATTTGATATCCGGGTTATATGTCCTATGTTTCCAGCACGTGGCGCCTGCTTTCCAGAAGTTGGTAATGTTGGCTACATCCAAAAACAAACTGCAGGTGATACCATATTCATCTATTCATAAAGAAAATCAAAGGAAGGCATGCCAGATTGAGTATACTTTGAAGCTGTTGACTAAAGTACACTTTCCCCTATTTATTTTTACACTCAAATATTATTTTCCTATTAACCCAATAGTCCCATCCACAAAAACATGTTGATTAAGGCTAGCCCATTTGCCAATAATACATGTTTAATTAAAATGAGGCAATCAAAAAGATTTTTTCCATAATTGTAGTAAATAAAAGTCAAAGTCATCTGAATTTAGTAAATAATTTCATTTTTTGATGGATAATTGTAGGGGTGTAAATATGGGTTGAAAGTTAAATTTGGGTTGCGTTTCTCATGACCCAAATTCATTTGTAATAAAATAACTAAACCCAAATTCAAAACAACTCAACCCAACCCAATCCAAATTCAAAATTCTTAATTTGTGTTAAATTTGGGTCAACCCATTTACTGTCATTAATAAAGAATAAAAATTTAAAAAATAAAAAATATTTTTAAATTATTGTAATTTTTTTATATTTATATTTATTTTCTTATATATTTGTAATTCGGGTTGTGTTTTACAATTTGGATCAACCCGAATTCAATTTGCCCAACCCAAAGACCAACCCAACCCAAAAAGTGCAATCCAAAACCCAACCCAAATAAATTATATCAACCCAAATTCAATTTAAGTGGGTTTGATTGGGTTAAATTTTTACATCCCTAGATAACTGAGTCTATCTACTTATTTTGATGATTTTAAATTGCGTTCACCTAACTTCAACCATATGCATTAATGGAAGAGGGCGTATTATATTTTCGCTGACATGGTAATTGGGAATAATACCATTCTGAGATTTGTTAGTTCTACATTAGGACGAGTTAAAGTAATGCCCCAAGGCGACTATCTTAAAATTTTACTAGTGTCCAAATGTATGCAATCAATTTATTCAATACAACACATTGCCAGGTAATCTAAGATGACTGAATAAGGTAGCTGATTTTTGACATTTAATCACTGAGTGGGGTTAATATCGAAATTCAAATGGACTATGGCGGCAGATCAAGATATAAGGCTAGTAAGCAATTTGCTTGAAGATCCTAGTGGCAGAACACTCTATCTAAAAAAGCAATATAGCACGTCATGCAATACATCATAGATTTTGTTCGAACAGTTTGTCCTTTAATAGTCACTGAATTGTGACCAATCACTATTATAACAGAATACCAGAGCTGGTACCTGTTTTATGTAATTATGTACCTTATTCATATCATTTGAGAGAATCGGAAGTTTATCCGTCCGCAGAATCTTTCCAATCAGATCACACTCTTTGAGGAGATGGTCAATATTGGCACTACTCCCACTTTCAAGGCATGACGTTATTATATTTTCAACATGGTGATGCAGAGCATTATTGTACGGATATCTGTGTAGTTAAAGAATCATACAAATAGTTAACAGCAGTATTCACATCCATTCAAACAAACAGAAAGCAATGACCCTAGGAAGTAGTAACTCCATTCAAAAATAAAACAAAGAGGACTTACTCAAAGAAAAGATCAACAGTTCGTTGAATGGCTCCTGAACTAACCAATTCTTTCTCAGTAACTTCATTTCCAGATTTAAGTAAAACAGCTATGAACTCTACAATCTGAAATCATATTACATCAAGGTTAGATGGTGGCTATAGATCGATAGCAAGCATCGCTATGGCAACAATAAAGTTACGAACGACACTAATTTTCACCAAAATAAACCACATCACCATATCAAGAGGGAGTCATGAATACGAATAACATCAGCATGACTCTGATATTTTTCCATCAAAACCAACAAGAATAATAGTAGTTTGATCATAAACACAATTCAATACAGTATCTCAAAACTGAAATGTCATATTTTTGCAAACTCTATTTATCGAAAAGAAACAAAAATGAAAAAATGGTCATACTTGACATCCACGATTGATTGTACAACCTTTAAACGAAGCTTCCCAAGTGGCGGCTTTAGCTCCCCATATGTTGTAGGTAAAACAGTATCATCAGAAGATACATTCAGAAGTATAAGCAAGTCACCTGAACATTATAATTTGGCAGTATTTATAAGGAAAAGTTTAGATAGCAAACTAACTGTAACCAATTGCTTTAACGGTATAGCCTTACAAAGTAATAAAATATTTTTGGTGTTGGTGGAAATGAAATGCAGTACTGAAAGCTTTTTTCAACTTTTTCAGCTTAATGGTTAAACTGAATTTGAAACTATAATTTTAATCCCTTACCATGCCCTCACCTAGTTTAGGCAGCATTGCATTCACAGTGTCTTGGCTAACAGGAATTGTATACACGTGTTGATTTTGGTAAGAGTGAATGAGTGGAGGTGAAACAGATCTCTTAGGGTTCAACAAGGAGATGCAAACAGACAGTGAGTAAATAAGGCCAGACTTAGAAGCTGACTCTTCCAGTGCATGCCCGAAGATTCTTGTGATAAAACTGCAGATGGAAAGTAAGCTGGATTAAATGTGAAAACCTAACACTTTGGCACAGCTCTCGGACTTTTCTTAGTTTCAACAACTACCAGTTAAAATAAATATAAGTTCTGCTCAAAAAGAAAAATGAAAAATGAATTCCATTCTTTATTTATCACTAGTATTATCTTACTCAAAAGTTTTAAAAAACAAACATGCATTGAACTTAATATTTTTACATAAAAAATAAAACAGTTTTAAGTTCAGTAGCATTTTAATAAGTATAAGTTAATTCCAAAAGAGCAGAGCCACGCATGTATACCAAATGAACAAAATACCTTGGACTCGAAAGTTCAGTTGCAAGAGCTGACGAGTAGTTTCTACTGACAGCACATAGTGTTTCTGCAGCATTTGCATGAACTTCAGGAGGATTCTGATTTGATAGAACAAAGGGAGCCATTGTGAGGTTACATGAATAAGTAAAAAATATATATGTTGTGTAAAGAAATGTATGAAAACGAATGTGTTCAAGAGGATCCACGTTGCAGAATAAAACAATACAAAGGCCGCTACTAATTAGCGAACTACACTCACCGATGGATTCAGTTTATCCACTATCATCTCCAATAAATTGCTCTCAGCTAACCATCGCATCACTTCCAGAAAATTGGGATACACATGGTCATCGGCACCGACAAGACGTATCAACACCTAATACCAGATGCAGAAATAACTGTCAACGGAAAGTACTCGTATTTTGAAAATAATGAACGAAATACCTCCATAATGGATGTTATTCCTATTAAATCCACTAGACGCTGAAGAACTTCCGGATGGGCCTGTACAACCAAATTATAATAAAAAAGAAGAGAAGATTAGAGATGCCCTTGTATGAGATTCAGAAATATAGTTGACATCACTTGTTGTATCGTATCACAATTTGAAAGGGAGAACTAGATCCCAGATTTGTTTGTTACTGCATAAAAACACATTGATATAACTACAACAGAAAGCTTTAAACACTATATAACATGAGCCCACCTGGACGTAATTAATAAGAGGGACTGTCTTGCGCATCATGAGGCACACAACAACCTGTGGAATCAAGATACACATATTCTTATTATAGAAAACGAGGGAGTGAGAACTCCATAAAATCTTCCTTAGTGAAGGATCTGATTATGGCTTAGAAGATGAACCTTACTGAAATACCCAGCAGACAAAGCACTGTGAGGTCGATCAGGTTTCAAGAAAGAGAAAAGCAGATCCATAAGCTACAATGAATCAAACATAGAGAATTTGAGTTTGTCATCATAGCAATGTCCACAAGAACCAGCACCAAGTGCAACTTGGCTTTCATTTATTTGTACTGTATTTTGAGCCGTATATTTTTATGTAACCATTGTACTGCAGTAAGGCAGACCAAACAAAACTCGTACAAAACTCGTGGACTAATGATACCTCTGCTTCTTCAACCAGAGTCTTCAATATGACATCAATGTCACAAGTAAATACCTCACAGGCAATAAATGGAAACCTAAATAGATAAATGATGTTAAGCACACCACTTACAAATGGGTTCAGCATAATAAACCAGGATATAGAGATTCTTTTATCAAGTTCGGTAACATACTTAAAAGCTCTTTTGTTGTCAGCATCTTCTGGAGGATCTTCAATAATGTATCTTAGTAGCTGATCCACTTGAGCTCTGTCGCGTAGACTGAATGAAAGCGCAAATAATTACAAAAGATTATTTTATGAGCATTATATACATTTTTAAGTAACTGCTTTGGACAGTAATAATCAAATTAACAAGTAAACAATATACAGCTCTGGCATACAGTTTTGATTACTGTTCAAAATGGAAGAGCTGGAAAAAATTAAGCAATGACAATCTAAAATTGAAAGAGCCCGGAAAATTACAAATTGATGAGGCGACTATTGAGCGCCTTGCATTCCTGGATAATTTCTTCTTCATCCAGCAGCTCTTCTAAGGTGAAATTTTCCTTGTCTAGAATAGCTTCCACCTGCAGTGAGCAGAAATGACTGAAAAGGTAAGAATTCTGCTCAGTAAACCTTCCCAGCCACAAAAATCCAACAACAAAGCTACAGCACCCCGTAGTTGCATGAAGCAACAACCAGTCCCAGGCCCAGCAAGCCACAAAGAGAAGCATACATGTAATAGAAAGACGTTTCAGCAATCAAAACTTAAAGTCTCAAGAATCAGCTCTAAAGTCAACCGAAACCCGAGGCTACAACGACAAGCATCCATTTGAGCGTGAAACTCGTCTCCAACTCCACACAACATCACAATTCAACAACCGTCTTCCGAACCACAAAGCATTCAGCACACGTATCAGAAAAGGCGCAGGCATGTCTGAGGGAACGTATCAACTCACAGGCGAGGCTGTGGAGAGCGCGGTGAGCTTCCAGAACATGATTGGAGCAGCGAGGCCTTGGATCGGAGCCGACCGCAGCGCGAAGACTTCGGAATTGAGAGAGGGAGGACTGAGGAGCTCGGAGGTTTGGGTACAGTTGAGCCGGAAAACCCTAAAAGTTGCAGAGGAGATGGATTGAAGGTCGAGGAAGAGAGAGAGATCCGATGCAAGCGAGACCGTTAAGATCAGGAGCGACGAAAGGCCTGACAAAACCGCAAACTGCAGCTGTAATTTAATTACTGTGCAGAAAATAAAATGGCAGCGAGGGGTAACGGTAATTTTACTCAATAAGGAGGAGGCACGTGCAATTTAGATAACTCACTCAAACGACGTCGTTTCCAGTGCTCGCTGCATTCCACCACGCAGCACCGGATCCTGAACCTGCAAAATAGATTGGAGGGTAAAATTGCTTTATATTAAAAAAATCAATTTAATGATTTCAATAAAATAAACATGAAATTTTACTCAGAAAAAGGAAAAAATCTAATGGGTTTAGGTACTGTCATCGAACTATCCCAACCAATTATCAAAAAATATAAAAAAATATTTGAATTGATTTTAAAAAGTAAAATTTACAATTATATTTCTAAATTAATATTATCAATTTAAATAAATTTAATAAGATAAATTATATTTAATAAATCAAAATAATTAATATTAAACAATATTGTAAAGGGGAAAAACTCAAAAGAGGCCTGAACTACCGCTTACCCAATTGCGGTCAGAACTACCATGATTTCCAAAAAGGGTGCAATGAAAAAAAAATTGGACTAATTTTCTAAATTAAAATGTACCATTACATTTTAAACCTAATATTATTATAAGACTTATATTTGTGTATAAAAATTATGTCATTTGATTATCAAAAGACGTCGTTTTCTTTATGTGCGCAAAATGATATAATTTATTTTGATAACCAAACGATGTAATTTTCACACACAAATTTAAGTCTGATAATAATATTATGTTATGAATGTGATGGTAAATTTTATTTTAGAAAATTAATCCAATTTGTTTTTCATTGCACCCTTTTTGGAAATCGTGGTAGTTCTGACCGCAAGTGAGTAAACGCTGATAGTTCAGGACCCCTTTTGAATTTTACCCCTATTTGTAAATTAGTCTAAACTTATTTTAATCACATTTTGTGGATAAAATTTAGTTAGTTAGACAACAACTAATTCGTTGTTTTTCTTAAAAAAAAAATAATAATTAAAAGAAAGTCAAGAAGCAGCAAAGCAAAGGATTGAGTTTGGTATAGGAGAAGACCATTCCCAATCTCTGCAGCTCCCTTTAAAGTCATCCACATCCTCCTAATCAATCGGAGCCTGGTTGTGCTAGGGTTGGAATTCCGGATATATGAGCGTCAGTCACGCGGCGGTGCATCCCGTCGACGATCCGCCACCGCCGCCGCAGCCGGTGCTTGATGCCGGGGGCGAGGTGTTGCCTGTTCGCCCCAGGGGAGTCAGGATGAAGGACGTGCAGGGTATGCCTGGCACGCGCGGCGGCCTCGCTTTAAGGCTCTGTCAGTTCCTCTCCGCTGCTGGCTCGCTTTGCGTCATGGCCACCACCAGTGACTTTCCGTCTGTTACTGCCTTCACGTGAGTTGCTTTTATCTTTCAGCTCCTTCATAAGCAGTTTTAGGAATCTTATTATTATTATTATTATCATCATCATCAGCTTGAATACTTGCTGCCTTGTTTGTGAAGATATTTGTTGCTGTATGCGAGGTTTCATAGATGACAAGCATGATTGGAGAAGCCGAATTGGCATCCAGATCTTGAAACATTTTCTAAATTGTGTGAATTTAAGTGCATTATGGATAGTTGTCCCTTTCCTTAACCATTTGATTCATTAAGATTGTTCGTGGTGGTGACAGTAATATTGACATGTTGAACTAATTTCTGAGTTAAGATGTTGATGAGCACACATGCTGGAGTGCAAATTGTGTGTTCGTTTACTGATTGACGCCCAGCATTGGGTTGGGTTATGTTAGGTTAGGATGAACTACTGTGCTGTCGGTTCAGTTTCAGAAAACCATGGCCGTCTATTAATACCCTGCCCCTATCCGTATCAGCTAGGATATATCTTTGGGCTGTGGTTGCCTCATTATGGTGTTTTTCGTTTTGAAGGCATGGATTATAGTGTGTATGTGGCTACTTTTCATGTAATATTTGTGAATCACAATGGCTTTTTGATGTTTCTTTATCAGTTACTCAATTCTTAACTTTTTTATTCAGTCTGATTTATGCGGTATGGAGTTTGCTGACAAAATTTATTTACTCTTAGCTACCTCGTTGCTGCGGTCGGTTTACAGAGCTTGTGGAGCCTCTCACTAGCCATTGTTGATATTTATGCGCTTTTAGTGAAGCGATGCTTGCAAAATTCTGGAGTTGTTTCGCTGTTCACTGTGGGAGATGGGGTAAGATTACAGCAAATACGGTGGTGAAGTAAAACGCGTGTGCATCAGTTCTGGTTTTGAGCCAACCCCAAAAAGCAAATGTTTGTCAACCAAGCATAAGTCTCTTTATCAGGATCTTTTCATAGGCTTATAAGTTAGAATCCCGGAGTATTTGGTATGCCAATTAAGTTTGGTCAAAACAAGATAGAAAAAAATGGTAAATATATGTTCTCATTTTCAAGCTTAGTTGCCTTGAAAAGACAGAACAAAACAGGGCCTGTGGAACCTTTTTATCATTTTCTCCCTCAAAAAAAAACAATTTTGAAACCCTCTTTCCTTTGACACAGTTCGTCACACTGACACGTTACATTAATGCTCAGCGACTTGGTGGAGAATTTTTCGATGTTTTGTTAGAAATAGTGAAGTTCTAATGTCATGGCTGAGTATGTGGTTTTTGTATGTAGATCACGAGTACACTCACATTTGCGGCGGCTAGTGCATCAGCGGGCATCACAGTCCTTATTGACAATGATCTTGACATTTGCTCTCAAAATCACTGCACTCAATTTGAGACAGCGACTGCCTTGGCTTTCGTCTGCTGGTTTGCAGCCCTGCCATCCTTTCTTATGAACTTTTGGTCACTTGCATCTCGATGACACTTAAAAGGACTGGTCTCGATTTTGAACTTCATTGTGATATCTTGTAACACGAATGATTTGTGTTTTGGTTCCCCCTCAATTTAAATGTACCACTTGTAAATCACTGCAATAACAGACTTGACTCCTGAGCCTGTTTATATATGTAGCTTGACTCTGACGTTTGCATTGCTGTCATGATGGATAGTTGCTTTCAGTCTAGTACTAATAGACATGATTTATAAAAAAGTAATTTGACACTGGAGTGTTTGGATTTTCATCCTCTGAGTTCCTTTTTGTCCAGAACTCCCTGGACATTGCAATTAATGGGATAATTTGGTAATTTTGTAAGTATGCTTT
>NQLW01000550.1:381479-394332 GCA_002312845.1 Kalanchoe fedtschenkoi
CCATTGTCTTCCCATATACGAATGCTTTTGTTCCCATTGTGGTGAATGGCATTAAGCCAAATGCTCTAGCCGTCTTGATCTCTCTAGCAATCTTTCTTTGAGCCTTTGCGCTGATTTTGGTCTACAATAATTACATGACAACAGATAAGCAAAGGGAAAGGAGGAGACCCTACTAGACATGATCAATAAAGTCACAACTTCTACTACCTGTTTCCTTTTGAAGATGAGTCCAGCATCAGTTAAGAAGTTGGCAAGAAATCTCACATTCTGCAAATGCTCAAAATTAACTAGATCAAAAAACGAAGATTTATATTTCACATACTGTGCGCATGACCAGCATGGGTGTGAAGTCTATGCAATAAAAGATCAGCTAGTATCAGAACATATAATTAATGATAATAAATTCGGTCAGTTTACATTAGGCCTCAGAATGCAAGTGTATCAGTATCACCAATGTTAATACCTAATCAGTGTAGGCAAATGACGTGAAGGAACTGATCAAGCAGCAGTTCAATTCTCAGGATCATTTTCCCATGGACCAGGATTACATGTTACCAGGATCAGTTCAGTTTTATTTCACAAAAAAAAAATATGAAACAAAAATGCATACTACTCAAAATATATATTATGCATCGGTACAGCTAAATATGATTTTTTTTAGCCGAGGCGAAAGACCTGGGTCAAATAAAAGCACTTCATCTCCGTAAATTACCCTTGCAGAAGCAAAAAGAAAGATTATGCGTCTCGACATTTCCAGATTTAAATAGGTAAAGCAAACACTACCACAATAACATAGCATGCATGACACATAGGAAAAAAGACATCTCTACTAATTCCGAACATCCCGATAGAATCGAAGCTGATCAACATTGACGGGACATGGAATCAAATATGCTTACCCTGAAATCAGCTTTTTCCAGAACCTCGTCCGTGGTTACTTCGAATCCTGATCTTCTGCCAAATTTTCTGATTCCTGGTTTTGTGAGATCAAGATCCTGCATGAATCCATGTTATCATGGGTATCAGGTTTGGGATCCAGATGTACACACAAACACTTATATTACAAAATCAATTTCAAATGCCATGCCATATGCAGAATACAATTTTAATTCAGAGTCGAGCTACCTAAAATATACCTCAGAAATCTATATAGTTCATAGTACTCCGACTAAGTATCACCTCCATCAGGATAATAGCAAAATTCTAAGCTTTTATAATGCAGTTATTCCAAGGGTTCAAACTGTATCACAAGAACCTGTAAACAGGCGAATTTGAACTTCCTATCATTGAAATATTCTGCTTAGTTCTCTTTTTGGATGAGTACAATAAAGCTGACAACAACAATGAGCTTTGCCGCAAGCTTAATATTTTGTTAGGAACTTTTTTCTTAAATTTCGACCAAATGGCAGGAAGAACAGAAACAAATGAGGGTAATAGTAGTCACGAAGCCCAGTCTATTCACTTGTAATCGAGAATGAGGCTCGAGCGACCTCTTTTTCAAATGAAAGGGAAGGGCGGGACTAAACTAGGGAGTCATATGAATTTAACTAAATGTATTGTTGGTGATGCATTGCAATCTATTTTGTGCGTGTGTATATTAGCTACTGCCTACTAGTTGCTGACTAGCTACTGGAAGGGGACAATAAACATACCTTGATATCATAAGTACTGACGGGCCTAAATGATATATCAGGCCTAAAAGCATAGTCATCATCCAATATCTCGTCAGGATTGAACTCAAAGTAAGTGGCAGCTTTTTTTAACTTCCCATCCATTCCATCAGACAATGTATTGAAACCGTCCTCTAATCCTTTCAAGGAATCAGATATATATTCGCTTTTCATGCTGGAACTAGGGCCATATTTGTCACGGGCTTTCTCCAGTCTATCAAGGTTCTCATAAAAAGCATTACTAGTTGGGTTATTTCCAGAAACACCACCAAATATCCGTCGCTCGAAATCATCAGTACTCTCATTCGAATGGTTACTTTGGTTATCACCCCTATTGTTACCTGTAAAACATATGGTGCTACAATCGTGAAAAATTCCAAGACAACAGCAACTTCTCAATGCTCATTTGTGATGTGTTGCAGGAGCCAAAGGAATGTAACTCTCTCGAAAAAATACTTCAAATCTCGTAAGAAGAATGAACGAAACTTGAATTTTCATTTTTCCTTTTTTGCCTTTCTTTAATCGTGTCACTAAGACAATTTAAGATAAAACATGCGTAAAGCATCATTCATACTGAGGTAACAAGACTTTTAAGAAATATAACACGCGGAACTTAAAATGTCTTCAAATTATAAGGCAATCTTTAAAACCCATATGCAGTTGCATTAAAGATAAGAAGTTGAGAAGGACACGAATGAAAAATGAATCGCACAACAGCAGGCCACAAATTCAAGCATGCTATAACGGATTTAGAGTCAACTCAAACTATTTATCATTAACAAGTAAAATGCATACATTTATACAAAAGATACAATAAGATAAAAATGCATTTTAGAATAAAAACTATAGAATTTTATGGGATGGATATATGATGAAGTACCAAAAGGATTGCCCGCAGAAAATGTCCTCACAATTTGCCACCGTGTTGCCTGATTTCTTATGCCATCATAAACAAACCCAAGAGTGGCCTTGCAGAGCCTCATCGCTCCTAAAAGACAAAACATCAGTGCCCAAACGGACAACTACCTCTATCATGATAGAATAAAATTATCAGGCCAAACAATATAGAATCAATCAAGAGCAGCTAACAAACACAGCTGGTTACAACTTACACGTTGCAAACCGTTTATCAAACCTTCTACACGTCAAAGACGTGTTGATGCATGTTTTGCAATAGAGGAGAAGTCTTATGCTTGTGTAACTCATTATCAGGAAGCTAAGCCAGATATCTGAATACCACCAGCTGCAATGCCTGGTTAAAATAAAGTGTCCACGTATTCAACTCAAATCATTGAGTCATTTTATCGAACACTTGGTGTGCCTAAATCCATTTTCCAGAATCATCAAATAATCACCAGCATTCGGTTCAACCCGACTAAAATCCAATCCAATCGAGGCAAAGCAAAGTCTATCACACATATACAGTCAAAACACAAGGGAAGATGTTTTCCAGGGACTGAAGCGGACAGCAAAAGAACTTACTTGAAGGGCAGATCAAAAAGGGTATGAAAACGATGGCGTCGCGTAGCGTGTCGGGGATGATTCGATTCTTGCTGTGTCGCCGGGCTGATGACTCCGCGGAGGACAACGGAGCGTACGAAGCGGCAATTGATGGCGACTGAGCCCCTCCGTCTGCGATTTTGATTCAGGAAGATGCTTGGGCTTTCGGGGAGGAACAAGCCCATCAAAGTCGAGCCCGGACATAATGGTGAAGATTATTCTGACAAAAACCTAAATTTATTTTTGGGAAATTACAAACAGGGTATTAATTTTATAAAAATTACTGTCATTATTATATAATTTTAAAATTCATGATTATTTCTAAGTTTAGATTTTTTTTTGTAATTTTATAATACTTAATCAACCCTAAAAATTTATTTCTTGTTTTTTTACTAGTGACCCAATGTAAATGTTATTAGATATTCAAATTAAAACTAGATCGTTTATATTTAATAAATTATTAAATATATAAAAAATTGAAAATAAGTTTATTAAATATAAATTGATGTGGTTTATTATAAAAATAAAAATAAAAATAAATTTATTAAATATAAATTATCTAGTTTTAATTTGAATATCTAATAGTATTTAGATTGGAGGCACTAGTAAAAATAAGAAATAATTTATGGGATTGAAGTATTA
This sequence comes from Kalanchoe fedtschenkoi, assembly GCA_002312845.1. NCBI lineage: Eukaryota > Viridiplantae > Streptophyta > Magnoliopsida > Saxifragales > Crassulaceae > Kalanchoe > Kalanchoe fedtschenkoi. The sequence goes on from NQLW01000550.1 coordinate 385,292, forward strand.
TAAAATTACAAAGAGACTCTAAATTTAAAGAAGACGTTGAATTTTAGAATCACATAGTGATGACTATAATTTTTAAATAATCGATAACATATACTTAACTTTTGTAATTTTCTCTTTATTTTTTAGGGAAAAAATCTCAAAGAGGTCATGAACTATCACCACTTACCTAATTGCGGTCAGAACTACCACAATTTTCAAAAAGAGTGCGATGAAAAAATAATTGGACTGATTTCGGATGATACTTAAGACCAATTTATTTGATTTCTAAAATAAAATAGATTTTATTAAATTTGCTGAGGATTATGAAAGATTGAGTATGAAAAGACGTTGTTTTGTTTATGTGTGTAAAATGATATTATTTATTTTGATAAACAAACACGTAATTTTCGCACACGAATCTAAATCTTGTGATAATATTAGTTTATGAGTGTAACGGTAAATTTTATTTTAGGAAATCAGTTCAATCATCGCACATTTTTTAGAAATCGTGGTAGTTCTGACTGTAATTTGGTAAGTGAAGATAGTTCGGAACCCTTTTGGGACTTTTTCCTACTTTTTAACAATATAATACATGTGTCAAAAACTAAATGGTGAAATTATTTCAGCAAACGCGTTATCCTGTACTTGATCGCAAATTCTTAGATGCTCCAGGAGTAAGTGCTCTCGTTTGCGAAGTCGTGCTTATATATTCACCAGGTGAGGCGTGATAAAATGAGAAAAACAAAAAAACGACGCCATATTTCATTAAAATCAAAACAACGTCGCAAACGAGAGTATCTACTCCCGGAACACCCAAGAGTGATTGATACTTGACTGCCCCGAATTACAGACTCAGGGCGTGGTCCGTCGGCGGTAACCGTGGGTGACAATTTTCTACGAGTGGTGCATCACAATAGAACTATTAACTAAGATATATATTTATCTCTTTGCTCATGCTCGGCTTATTTACAAGTTCTAATATTATGTTCAAATTTGTCTAATTTATTCTCATACGAACAGCTCATGAATATATTAACTCTGTTGCATCGTTAGATGAGCATCTCTAGATGAGGAAGTTTGTGAGCAATAGTTCCACCTGGTGGATAATTGCCTAAATTATGACTTTGTGCATATAGGTAGCTATAAGAACATCCAAACATCTGAGACAAACAATGATGTAGCTACAGTGAGTACTAAAGTTGATGTCTGCAATTTAATGATTTGTTTATGAAGTCTCTTCAATGGCTCATTCAGTTCAGAATCTTCAAAAGCATCAATCTTCTTACTCAGACATAGCTTATACACAATTAAAAATTGTCTCACTGTCTGATGCACAAAATCAAAGGTCAGTGTATTCACCAAACATGGAAGTTATCTGTTGTCGGTTTAAAGTGAGTGACCTAGATTCGCAGATATAACAAAGCTCCCCTCACCGGCAAACAATGACTGTACTGTGACAGATGATAACTTGAAGGCTATAGAGAGAACTTAACCCCTTCATCATCAGCTGATGTTCCCTTAAAGATTGCCAGCTTTCCTTTGTGTTCCAGTAGTCGCAGAGCTCTCATCAATACGTTCCTGTCCATCCCATGAAGCTCTGAAACAGACGGGAACATATGTTGAAAATTTCAGAATGCACAACATGGTGCTGCAATGAAAAATCTTAAAGGCTGTTATACTGAATTGTAATCTTGTTTGGGGTATGCCTCCCCTCTGGGCATCAATGCAGAAGTTTTAAGGTCAAGAATATAGCCTTCCTCTGCATGTTGTATAGGATAAGAGAGTACTATGATAGGTATCAGATTTTCGGTTTAGTAAGCAGAACACCATTGAAGTTACAAAGCTATCCCCATACAATCAAAGACGGAAGAAGTAGTAGGTGAGACGTGAGAGATGTCAATTATTGATGGATAAATGCTCCATTTTTTTATAATGGTCAAGCCACAAACTCCCTCCATCTTGATAGAGTCTGGCTCGTAGGACCTTGAGGTTATTTGACAACACCCAGAGCAACTAGACCAACACCTTGATAAATTTTATATGAAACTTAATGCACCACCTTTATTTAAGGATGTGTGGTTAAGGGGGACGGTGGGAAAGAATATTGACAGAAAAGATTAGAGAAAATCCATGTTTGAAAAGCTTGGAAAATCTTGATGGAAAAGAAGTATGGCAAATAGCATGGAAAATTTTGGAGAACAACATTTTCTTCGAGATTTTCCATGATTACAAAACAAGAGGAAAATGCAACGGAGTCTCTCATTTTCCTTTATCATTTTCTATAAATCAAACATAGCCTCAAGGATTATAGATTCCATATATAAATACCTGTTCCTCGAGATTCAATCCCTGTTCGTATTTCCTCAATGGTCATAACGCTATCTTCCAGACCATTATCTTTTACCTAAGTACAAGACAAGTTAGACACAACATGAAAACATTGAGCTTTCTTGCAATGTGTCTTTTGGAGGAAAAGTACACTCACAAATCGCAAAATACAATCAGCCCAATCTTGAATGCGGAGCCAAAGAACAAGACATTTCTTATGTCCCTTATCCATCCATTCAGCGCGTCCTATTAGAGCAGTAGATCATAAGCTAGAGCAGAAAATAGAGTATCGACCATTTTCATTACAAGTCAAAGCCAAGTGTATAAACCTTCTGATATGAGTGCTGAGAGGAATGCTTCCCTGGCCTCATGGCTAAGAGATCCTGTATGTCATCAAATTATTTCACTTGAAGTATAGAATGCAGGAAAACATCACATAAGACCTTTTGCAAGGTAAACAACCATTTAAGTACAGACTCATTGCGCAGGTATTTTCCTTTTAATATTATTGCAATCTAGAGGCATGCAGTAACCTACAGTTTTGCAAGTGTGTTAACCTGAAAGGTCTGCATTTTATCTCAGAAAGACAAAACTAAAATTAAAAGCACAGCTCTCAAAATTGAACTAAAAAGTTTTAAAGTTCTAAATAAATGGCCCCATGAAACCTCCTCACAGAAGCCACCAACAGTTCCATGCCAAAGTGATTTTATTTTCTATTTCTGATAGAGTAACTTTCATTTAAGAAATGCTAACCTAAAAAGGAGCTGGGCATAATAGAAAATAACTTGAGAACATACTTAACCTTAAACCCTGCCCCAAAGTGAATTAGAGAAGATAACTACGAGAAAACATTACTTACGGTCAATTACAGGATTGGTGAAAAGAGGAAATTCCTCATCCAATATGATGGTGAAGATTTTTTGGGTTCTACAATAATCAAGAATCAGTTCCTTCCATAGCTGTACCTGCTTTTCCCGGGTGTCTCTTACTGGCTGCAAACTAAAATAGACACAAAAATTACACAATAACATATAATGTAAAACAGAGAATCCTAGCATGAGAAGTAACAGCAAGACGATCAATTGGCAGGTAACACTAGCTTCAAGATCATATGAACAACAACAATGAATCCACCATATTCCGGTCCTCAAAGACGACATAGCAATTTTCAGATTCAAAAAAGTTGTTTTTTCGTGTCCGAAAATACACTCTTTCCCAAACGTTGTATTTCTTTTAAAAGCTGATGCCCAGCTTCACTAACCAAATCTCCTTTGAAGCAGTGGAAGATAAATACATGGAAAAGTGGCCTTTGTAGAGACCCTAATCTAAGCACAAAGGTAGAGCTGAGAGAGCTCACGTCTACAGCGGCTAGCATACAAAACAGCACCCAACTAACTTAGAAGAGGCAATCCAAACATCATGATTCAAAATTATGAGGAGCTTGAGATAAGCAGGAGTGTAAGCAAGCAGAGAAACAGACTAGGAAAACTCAGGCAGTCAGGCACAAGTGATTACGTGAAGTATGGGGGATAGTTGAAAAAGTGCGGCAGCTTAAATTCACCCAATTTCTGCATCTCCACAGCCTCTGCAAATAAAAAATATTAAAAAAAAAAAATTCAGCTATTTCATCAAGCTCATTTTCTTCGTCTCATCAAATTCAATCTACTATCCTCATTTCAAGCGTTCATCAATTCACCAGGCAGATCAGCTTCGACACCAAACTATCTCACTAAAAATACAGAAAAAAACTGTGGATATTATCTGCTCCATGACCTGAATGTTCTCGCCGAAGAGAAAACGATGCTGGAGGGTTGATTATCGCGATAATTTTGCCGGCGAGAGTTCTTGCCCGTCTTCGAACGACGACCCCTTCAGCTTCAGCTCGTCACAGACGACGCCGTTTTGAGTTACATGGAGGAAGAAGATATTCGGTCTGGCCCGACAGACGACAGTGGTGCTGACCCGACCCGGCTCGCGTAGGGTTTATAATCCCACGTAGGAATCAGAAAAGTGATTAGAATTTAGAAGGAAGCGAAGCAGAAGTAGTGAGAATGGCGTCATCGGAATCCAACCCGGCGCTGGAGTCCGACCCGCCGCAAATCAGCAAGAGCGCGGCCAAGAAGGAAGCGGCCAAGAAGGAGAAGGAGCGTCGCAAGGCGGAGGCCGCAGCGGTGGCTGCCGCCGCTGCGGTGAACTCGTTGTCTGTCGAAAATGACCCACTCGCGGCCAACTACGGTGACGTGGCGTTCAGCGACTTGCGGTCGAAGGAAGTCACTGGAAGGAGGTGGACGGAGGTCGGATCCTTGGACGATTTGTTGAAGGATCAGACGGTGTTGGTCAGGGGCCGTGCGCAGACCATCCGCGCCGTGGGGAAGAAGATTGCGTTTGTGGTTGTTAGAGAGAAGGGCTTCACCGTGCAGTGCGTTGTTACTGTTAAGCCTGACGAGGTTAGCCCGCAGATGGTCAAGTATGTCAATGGACTGAGCCGTGAGTCTCATGTTGATATTGAAGGTGTTGTGTCTGTTCCTGATGTGGCCATCAAAGGCGCTTCTCAGCAGGTAACCTATGTTACATCCGATTCAACTCTCATGTTTACAATGGCAATTATGTACTGCATTTGTATGTATTCTCGTCCAGGTGGAAATTCAAGTGCGGAAAATATATGGTGTCAGTAGAGCTGTGCCCAACCTGCCTATAAATATTGAAGATGCTGCTAGAAGTGAAGAAGAGATTCAGAAGGCATTGGAGGTATAGTGTTTGTTTGTTTGAGCTACTGATGACGGCCAACTTAGACACTGTTATCTGTCATACCTCTTCCATGGGTGTTATATTTGGTATTGAAAATTTAACCTTTTGCAGGCTGGGGAACAACTTGTCAAAGTTAACCAGGACACTCGGTTGAACTACAGAGTTCTTGACTTGAGGACACCGGCTAATCAAGCAATTTTCCGCATTGAATTTGAAGTTGCGGATGTATGAATTCTTGTTATCCTCAATATTGATGGGCAATGTTAAAGAACAAAACTTAACTAATGATTTGAACACAACTTGTTAGTGATTATGGTTATTTTAAGTTTCCAACAAGTATTTTTACTATCAATACACAGTGAGGATTTGTGGCTACATTTTATGTTTAGAATTTGTTAGAGGACTATAAAGTTACTATATATCTGCTACTTCAAACTTTGGATTTTCCATGCCGCTTTCTTTTGGTTGCCTTTAACATAGTTGAATGCAATACAGTTTTTCGGGCAATTCTTGAAAAAAGAAGGATTTGTTGGGATTCGCACGCCAAAGCTTATAGCAGGTTCCAGTGAAGGTGGGGCTGCTGTATTCCGATTGGACTACAAAGGAACACCTGCATGTCTTGCTCAGTCTCCCCAGCTTCACAAGCAAATGGCAATTAATGGTGATTTCGGACGTGTGTTTGAGATTGGCCCTGTATTCAGAGCCGAAGACTCTTTTACTCATAGGCATCTTTGTGAGTTTACTGGGCTTGATGTGGAAATGGAGATCAAGGAGCACTATTTTGAGGTCAAACTGCAGTGACAGTTTTTCACACTCCATATGTAGGACGTGATATCAATTTGATAACTGGGCATCTCTTTCAGGTCACCGACATTGTGGATCGCTTATTTGTTTCGATGTTTGATTATTTGAATGAAAAGTGCTCCAAGGAGCTGAATGCTGTCAGACAGCAGTATCCATTTGAAGATCTTAAGGTTTCGTGAATGTTCAGTCATTTGAATAGGTATGCTATTATTTCTTTTTGTAAGAATGCTGATCTGATATGTTGAAATATTATGCAGTACTCACGGAAAACTTTACAACTGACATACGAAGAAGGAATTAAAATGCTGCAGGTAAAATACTCAGTTGAACTCTCAGTTTTGTTAACCTAGTGCTGTGCCTGCACCAGATACAATTACGCTGTCTCTGCCTTCTTTGGATTGTTAAAACTGTTCGTCTCAGCCAAGGCTTTACATTGTCTTTCGTGCAGGAAGATGGTATAGAAGTTCCTCCTTTGGGCGACCTGAACACTGAAGCAGAGAGGAGACTGGGGCAATTGGTCTTCAACAAGTAATGTTCTTAACTTGTGACAGATATTTTTTTGTTTCATTTGGCTGAAATTTATGTTTTTTGTGATTGAATGTTAACCACAGTTGAAATTGTTTGTAGGTATGGCACAGAATTCTTTATACTCCACCGGTACCCTTTAAGTGTTCGGCCATTCTACACGATGCCCTGCCACGACACTCCAGTTTATAGCAACTCATTTGATGTTTTCATTAGAGGTAGGTAATCATATTCTGTACACACAACTCTACCAAGTTCAATTTATGCCCTTAATAATTTGCACCCACTTGCTACATGATGCAAGCTGATGGAGGTTATGTTGAAATGCATCTTCTGGTTAAAGCGTTGTTTAATTTGGCTTGTAATAGATACATATTCGGTGAAGGATATGATGAGTGGGTAAGTTAACCTTCTCATTATGCAACTTTCGGTTCATAATGCAAAATGAACTTGGGGATTTTTGGAAAAAATCTTTATGCATTTTGTTAGGTCAATTGCGTAGTGAGTTGGACTGTAATATTTCATTTCATTTGGTGGTGTATCGCATGGTCATGGTGATTCATTACAATCTTCAAATTCATTTTTTTTTAGTTTGATCTTCTAGAGATAACGTATTAATACAAGTATACATACATGTGTTGCCAAAATTATGATAATCTTTCATCTTCATTAGGTGAGGAGATAATTTCAGGAGCTCAACGTCTTCATGAGCCACAGCGCTTGACGGAGCGTGCCAAGGCATGTGGCATTGATGTCAGCACCATATCAACATATATTGATTCATTCCGGTATATTCTTTCTTCCAACATCACCATCTTCCTAGTGTATGTGGATTTCTTGTACATCAATAGTGAAAATGATCATGCATACAATTTGAACCTGCCTTCCCTGCATTCAAATATTTTTTTATATGAGTAAAATTTGGTTGCAGGTATGGTGCCCCGCCACATGGAGGTTTCGGAGTTGGATTGGAGCGCGTGGTCATGCTTTTTTGTGCACTTAACAACATCCGCAAGACTTCACTCTATCCCCGCGACCCGCAAAGAATTGCTCCATGATAAACTTTACAAGTGTTGCCCTGTCACAGACAGTAGACGTCACTATTAACAAGTCATAGCATATATCTATGACAAATCAATCAAGTATTGATATTTTGTAGTTGAGGAAATTTGCAACTTCCAACCTTCTTTTTATCAATACATTGTTGCATTGAAAATGATTGTCCGTGATTTCTCTTACACAATAAAAGCACTTGCTGATTAAGATAAACATTTGTAAGAACATCAGAAGCAAGTTATCCAGGGAAGATTCAAACTAGACCGAATTCTAACAAGCTCCTGATATAATGTCAATTTTATATTTAGAAAGCTCTGCCGCCATCAGAGGTTCTTGAAACAGCATTGTTCTCAGAGGGTGTAGGGGCCCTATCCCTATTTTCTCCTCTCGGCCTGTTGTCCGATGCAGAGGGGCTGTCCCTGTATGCTCTTCTAGGCCTGTTGTCCGACGAAGGGGCCCTGTCCCTATTTCTTCCGCCACCCTTGTTGCTACGAGAATTGTTCCTGACCCATTCTTCATGGTACTTGGGATCATATGGAACAGCTTTGCCGTTTATGAAAGGTTCTCCTGTTTAAAACATAAACAAAACATGAGTGTTGGCATAGAACAAGGTCTACGTATCACACCGTCAACTAGCTAGAATCAACTCCTATGGCCAAACAAATAATACGCATTTTCTTTTAAAAAAAATTCCAATACATCTGATTCACCGGATCTCACGAGAATCTCAGACAGACAATTTAGCAGACCTGTAACTACTCAATCTTTCGAAGTTCAACCATATCCAACACTCCATCTCTATCCACACAATACCAATCTAAACAATAAGAGACGTAGTGTAAAAAAAAGTTCCCAAGTGGACACCAAACAGCTTAACTTTTTGACATTTCGACAAGATTTAGTAGGACAAACAATCCAGAACATAAAAATGAAATTCTTTGCCCAGTAAAATTATGCTAGTTAAAATATATTACATACCTCCATAATCCTTGTTTCTAACATCCACATAAGCATCAGGCAGAACCCAACTCACCCCTGGTACATCTGGACAAGAAAAACAAGGACAACTTGTCAGACCTACAAAAAAGCACACGATGAGTAGTAACAAATCCAAGAATGATGATCCACTATCTATACCGTTGAGCTTTTTTGCAACATCCTGAGATAGAAGACAACTAAACGCATAATAATGCTTGGTTGAGACAGAATATATTTTCATCCTAGCTTCTTCCTCACTGTCCACAGAAAAAAAAAAAAAAACAGATTCAATCAATCACATACATGAATTTAATCAAGTATAGAAAATAGACCACAATAAGAGACTGTACAGGCAAACAATTAGGCTATGTTTGGTTTAGAGAAAATGAGAAGGACAATGAATTCACAATGGACAAAATCTAATGTTTCTTCCCCAATTTTCCGTAAACCAAACATAAAATTTCTTTTAACTTTCCATCTCATCTTCCTTTCCCTCACATTTTTTCTAAACCAATCAAAGCCTTAGTGAAAAATGGAATGAGTGCTGTCAAATATATATCATAACTCATGAAAAATCTGCACGTCCATTTCGTTTTGTTTCCAATATACCCTCTTCACAATTA
>NQLW01000550.1:394937-421969 GCA_002312845.1 Kalanchoe fedtschenkoi
CATAACTCATAAAAAATCTGCACGTCCATTTCGTTTTGTTTCCAATATACCCTCTTCACAATTAACATCCGCGACGATAAAGCATCTTTGCAAATGTTAACTACGAACCTTGTTAAACATGAACTTCACTTTGCTTAGTTGCTTCATTAGTTAATACTTCTTAATACATGTCATCTTCAACCGCGAAGATAAACTTCACTTTGCTTAGTTGCTTCATTAGTTAATACTTAATACACGTCATCTTCAACAAGATACACATGAATTAGGGAAAGTTCGCAAGTGTGGATCCCGATCTTCATTGTTGATAACAACAAAATCATCTTCACAGTTAACCTCAGCGAAGAGGTAATATTAGGAAGGCCTGTTCATGAAAACTTGAAGTTTTTTGAAAAAAAAAAATCATGCTTCTAGTTTTTTGAATAACTAAATCAGAATGTAAAGCAAGCTTTCAAGGTAGCTGGTGACAAAAAACTAGTAATATATATGAAATGAGAAACAATGAGAGTGTGAAGCAGTTGGTAGGTTGGGAGTAGTGACCTTCCCACAACAGTAGCAAGAGTCTTGATGTACGAATCGATGATGTCGTCCCTGGGAGGATCACCCTCGGGCTTGTCCATCATAATCAGCCAGTGCTCGAAGTCGCAGCCGTCGAGCATTATGTCCTCCCGCGTCTCGTAAAGCGCGTCCTTCGACCTGGGGACACCGTCGACGATGGAGGCGGGAGCCGGGGGAGGGGGGATGGCGTCGGATTCGGAAGCGGAGAACCGGCGCGCGGGGCGGAGGAGGGCGGGGGCGGGGGCGGAGGGCTGGAAGCGGCGGAGTGAGGACGGAGCGGAAATGGTTTCGGTGACGGAGGGGTGTGAGGAGGAGACGATGCTGCTGGAGAGGAGAGAGCGGGCACGGGAGCGGAGGAGGAATCTCGCGGCCATGGCGTAGCTGTCGGGCGACTGCTGAGGTGGTTTCCGGAGGTAGGGTTGCCGGTACCCTGTCACCTGCTCGAATACACAGTTTTGAGCAGTCTGAGGCAGAAGGCTATCAATAAATATATTTAATAATTATAAAAATATGTATGGAAAAATAATTTGGGGTGACGATTTATATAAATTGTGTCTAAGATAGAAAAAGGCTATAAATTTGATTGAATTTATATACTTGTAGAGCTTTTAGATTTTGAGAGCTTATTTTTTTAGTATTTTTTAGTGTGAATATTTACGTTTAGTGCACGTTTGGTACACCATATTATTTATACGTGTATTATTAATACTTGTATAAATAATACTATATATTGAAGATGTATTATTAATACGAGTTTCAAAATGTAAAATTTCTCCATCTACATTATTAATACGTATTTCTATTCTGAACCAAACACATCACCATGATATTAATAATATCATCTCGTTTGTAATACATGCTACCAAACAGGGCTTAGAGTTTTTATATTTTAGGTTTAGAGTTTAGTTTTTATGATTTAGGTTTTAAGGTATATACAACTATGAACAAAAAATTCTAAAATAAAAAAAATAGTAAAATGATGTTATTATGCACAATTCTTTATTTATTTTATATGAATGTCACCTTATATTATGTACGGTTATGTATTTGTACAATAAAAAAAATGTAGATCGTGTGTATACGAGTTATACATCTAAACGACTAAAATGAAGCCGGTTTGAATTGTGTTTAATAGATTTAGTGTTTAAAATTTTTTAAGGGGTTTATAGGATTTTTTATCTTTGTTTTATCTAAAATATGTAAGGTTTTAATATTTAGGGTTTTTAAGATTCTGAAGGGATTTTGAAACATATTAAAAATATAAAATTGTAAAACTCTGAAATTCAAAATTCTTCAAATACTAAAACATTTAAAATCATTAAAACGTTGTCATTTTAGACAATAAGATATTTAGCTTATATATATAAGCCATGGGACTTTTCTAAAATTATATATATTTCATAAAATTTATCACTACTAATTTAATACTACTTATTTATATAAATTTATAATTGAAAATAATTTAATTCTTGTTAATAAATTATTTATGATTTGATGAGAACATCTCATTTCTTTCTCAAAAATAAAATAATTTATAATTTTATAGAAAATAATTTTCCCAGCAATCACCCCCCTCCCCCCGCCCCCCAAAAAATCAGCCCAGGCCCAACAGCAACCTTACTCTCAACAGCCAAAACCCTGCGATAACAAAAATCATCTCTTCCAAAACCCTCCTTCCTGCTCTCCACATTTCGTCATCGCCAACGGTCTGCTCGACGGCAGCCGGCGACGCTCCTTCACTCCCAAACCATACGCTGACGTTTGGAGCTCCACGTGTGGAACTGAGCTGATAGGGAATTTGATGAAACTCCCGCTTCCCGTATCGTCTGTGGATGGATGAATAGATGAATGAATGGCGACAATTCAGCTGCACAAGAACTTGTTGACTACTAGTTGCAGCACCTGCATTCACTTCCGCACTGTCTCCTCACTTATCCGCCCTTCCATGGCGCAGGTGCTTACTCTTATCCCTCAACCCCCAACTTCCTTGCTGTTGTTGCACAAACTTCAGGAACCGATACAAAAAAAAATAAAGCAAGTTAAATTGCAGGAATATGAATGCGTGTTTCTCTGCTTCCATTTTCAAATTAGGCTTTGTATTGATTTTTTTGTGTTTTTTTCGTTGGGTGGCTTGGAGACTCTCTAACCAAGGCATGCTGTTTCAAGTTTTGCATTTATGAAATGATGTCTTGGTATAGTACAAGTTGCAAATAAGTACTTCTACATGACTGAATGGGTGGGGCATCTGTGGTGTTGCAGCATTTAGATTTTCCTTGATTAATGTTCTGGAGGTCCAGCTTTTATTATTATTATCCTGGCCACAATTTTTATGTGTGAAAGAAAGAAACAAAGCTCTGTTTATATGGTGCTTTGATTGCAATTTGCATCATATTCTTGGCCGTTGGTTAACTATATTATATCTCAGCTAGTTTTTTGAAAAGTATTGTGTCACTGCAGCTGCACAGCAGCCCATTGCGAGACATCAGCTTCCCGTTTGGCGGATTTTTCAATAAAGGTGTGGACTTCTCTAATATCAGATTTAGGTATAGGAGGATACTTGGATATCCCTCATATGGCCGGCTCAAGACTCCTCGGCTTAAAGCCGGACAAGTTTGTCCACAACTAAGATGCTCTGGTGATGGGTCTGGATGTGTTACCTCAGTCCATTCACGGCTTAGGTTTGGACTTTCCTCGCCAACTACTGTCCTTAACTGCAGGTTAGGGGGTGTCAACACAGTGATGACGTTTTCCTACTCGGGTGCCTTTTCTAAGAAATACTTCTCACAACCTGCAGAAGAAGATATTAGAAATCGACTTCGAATGAAACCTTTTTCAAGGAGGCCTGCAAAAATATTGGCTGCAACCTCTAAAAAGACTGATAGTAATGTTGAGGTTGTGGACGTCTCAGTAAGCTTATCAAATGGCGCTTTTTATTTTAAAAAGTTGTTAACATTGCAGTTTGCAGGAAAACATAAATGGAACACCTGTGGAAGGGTTACAAAATTCTTCGACCAATAAGTTGAAGAACAAGGCCAAGAAAACTACTAAAAAGGGGAGTACTAAAGACGAAAGTAAAATTAAAGCAATATCTAGCAGTGTCAGCAGCAAACCAGTGAATGGTACTAGTAAAAAGAAAGAGAGTACCATAGAGGTAATTGCATTTCCAATAAGTTTGTAAGGTAATTTTACTACAGTAATGCTGTTACTAACAGTGCAGTTTGCAGGACAATGTAAATGGGATACCAATGGAAGTTTTAACAAGTTCTTCGATGAACAGATCGAAGAAAAAGGCAGAAAAATTTATTAAGAAGGGAAACACCATTGACGAAATATCTAACAATGCTGGTGTCAAACAAGACTCCAATGAGACGCACCCCAAACAACAATTTATATCAGCGGACAGAAGCCTGCAAAAGGGTCAACAAACATTCAAGTTGTATCCCCCCTCAGGGAAATCTGTTGTGGTTGTAGAATCAGTGACTAAGTCAAAAGTTATTCAGGGATACCTGGGTGACATGTATGAGGTTTTGCCTAGCTATGGTCACGTTCGTGACTTAGCTGCTCGTTCAGGATCTGTCAGACCAGAAGATGACTTCAGTATGCTCTGGGAGGTTCCATCAGCTGCCTGGACTCATCTCAAGAGTATAAAAGTTGCTTTAAGTGGGTATGTATGTCTAAATTTATGTATTATTATTGAATTTGCTGTATTGAATTGTTATGATGAATACGCTATAGTCAGTCGTCGAACTGTGGAAATGCTAAAGGTGTGCGGTTCTTTCCAAATAATTTTAGCTTTTGCGAGTATCATTAGCATCAACTTCTGATAGGAGGCTGTGAATGAGAGATTAGTGGTTGTGTTTTGCATCCCACTGTTTAGCATTTTGCCTGTTTTATGTTATCCCTTATTGCTATTTCTGCTATTGATTTTCAGTGCCACAAACCTTATACTTGCATCAGATCCTGATCGTGAAGGAGAAGCAATTGCCTGGCATATAATTGAGATGCTACAACAGCAAAATGCATTGCATCCTGGTATTAGGGTTGCAAGGGTTGTCTTTCATGAAATAACAGAGGCATCTATCAAAAATTCATTGCAGGCTCCTAGAGACATTGATATAAATCTAGTTAATGCTTATCTCGGTCGACGTGCCCTTGATTATTTAATTGGATTTAATATTTCACCATTACTATGGAGGAAATTACCAGGATGCCAGTCAGCTGGGCGAGTCCAATCAGCTGCCCTGTCGCTCATATGTGATCGAGAAATGGAAATCGATCAGTTTGAGTCCCAGGAATATTGGACTGTTGATGCTGTTTTTGGTAATGTAAAGTCCCCGTCTTCCAGAAGTGGTGTCTATTTCACATCACATTTGGCGCAAATTGATTCCAAAAGGTTGGGCCAATTGTCAATTAGCTCTGAGAAAGAGGCCAAGGATATTGAACAGAAGCTTATATCATCTACTTTTGAAGTCTTGAGCTCTAAAAGAAGTCAAACTCGGAAGAATCCCCTTGCACCATATATCACATCAACACTTCAGCAAGAATCTGCAAATAAGTTACATTTTCCAGCAACATATACGATGAAGGTTCATCAATGGATTAATCAATATCCTTGGGCATGAAATACTGTCATCAGCTTAACCTATATGCCTTTTTTTCCGTAAAAATTATAATGCGGTTTATATAATCAATCAATGGTGAATACTGTTTAACTTTGTCTTTATGTGTCATGTGTTTTAGCTTGCCCAAAAGCTGTATGAGGGAGTTCAGTTAGCAGATGGAAAGTCAACTGGTCTGATAACATACACCAGAACAGATGGATTGCATGTATGCATCACATTACTACATTTTGGCTATGTTATCAATAACATAATGACCATTTTTCCACTCTTCAAGGAGTAGAAAAAAGTTATTACTAGGATGTTGCTCTTTTAGGTTGCTACACTTAAAACATGGAGACTTAGCGTGGTCATTTTCTTCTAGTTCTTTCTTTCTTCTGTATATACTACTATCTCCCTTTCTGAAAATGGATGGTAGTGATTCGACATTTGTTTTGTCTGATTTACTTTCATTGTGCATTTTTTCTCTAGATATCTGATGAAGCTATCAAGGACATCCGCTCGTTGATCGCTAAAAGGTATGACCGGCGGATCATGTGGACATTATTCATATGTTGCAAGACATTTTGAGATAGTCCTCAGCAACAGAATACTCTTTCTTGTAACTCTTCTTTAAACCCTCATGTGAATTTTGCTGATACTGTTGCCATATATCAAACGACAACCTCGAGCCATGCATGGGCATCATAAATTGCATGATGGCATTCTGACTGTAAGACATGACCACCTCAAATAATCTGTTCCGACAGAACAATATAGGCTACTGATTGAGGGAAATGAACAACCAACAATTAATAAATAATTGCACGAAAAAGTAAAAATTAAAGCCACATTTTACACCCAATCCAAGTTGTGCGGTTTACCCTGTGTTTGCTTTAGATCTTTTGTCAGTCTATTCATTTTGGTTTTTCAATGCATGCCCAATATTTTTTTACCACTTCATCTATATTTTGGCCTTCATGATTTTATCCTCCCCTGCCTAGTTACTAAAAATGATTCGTATTATAGGTACGGGCCCGGTTATGCATCTGATGGACCCCGTAAATACTTCAAAAAAGTTAAGAATGCCCAAGAAGCTCATGAAGCTATTAGACCCACAGACATAAATAGGTTACCGTGTAAGTCTTATCTGGTTGTTGAGTGACCGAAGCAATAATCACTGACCTCTATGGTTTATAACGAATTACATTTGTTGCTCTCTTATAGCCTTGCTTGTTGGAACTCTCGACGAAGATGCCTTGAAACTGTACACTCTTATCTGGTTGCGGACATTGGCTTGCCAAATGGAGCCAGCTGTCATTGATCAGGTAAACATTTAAAGGTTCTATTACCACATATTGATTACAAGTATTTTGAAGGTGGTAGATATTGCTTGTAATTTTGTGCTAGATCAAGGATTTGAGGGTATCTTCGTGAGTTGTGACAGCCTGCTTTGACATTGTTGATTTCACTTATGAAATCCCTGTCTATCCAGTGTTCTAAAATATCTTAATTATCACGCGAAGGGTATCAAATTGTTGTTCAAGATTCTGAAGCTAGGAGTTGAAGTTTTTGTGTGAGTAGTGGTCTTTTATTTAATTTGAAGACATAAATTAGGTGAATAATGGTTTTGAAACTGCTGAATTTATAACACATACACAATTACACATATAATTTGATCAGAACTGTGGAGACAGAAGTTGAGGAAAGTATTTACACACTTGTACAAGGCATATCTAAATTCCAATGACTTATTTTGACGGTCACATTCAGAATCACAAGCCTTTGATCAGCGTTATTAAAAAAATGTACTTAAGAATATTCAGGATTTTATATGAAATTTGTCGTTTATCAGTTAACTATGTGGCGCTTTTAGTTAATTTACTTCATAAACAAAAGATTTATGCATTAAGAATTTGCTCAGATGTAAGATATTTGAACTGATATTGTTCTGTTCTCCTATGCTTCTCCTAACTTTTTCATATATTTTGTTAGATACAAATTGATATTGGGAGCTCTGACGGGTACTCCATTTTTCGAGCCTCATGCTCTAAAATTGGTTTCCTTGGATATCAAGCAGTTCATCAGGTATCACTCTTTTCCGTCTCTTCACTAGTAGAGAAACTATGCGGTCGCATTAATCACGATCAGAAGCACTTAGATTACTGAATTGGGGGTTTTCATTCTGTTTGCGGTGTCTTTCTTTTATTTCCCCAGGATGTTGAAGCCGCAGCAGTGAGCGTCCATGAAAATGAAGGAATTGATAAGGATGCAGCGTTTGGTGCTCTAAATATATTGAAGGTCAGTTTCTCGGTAACCAAAGATGTCCAATCTTACAGGTGGTGGAATTGTGTGATGCGTTCATCATGCTATAAGATATTGTTGGTTTGATATATTGCATAGCTGAAGTTGAGGTTATATCTGTGACACACTCAGTGCATATGTGGAGTTCTAGAGTTGCTGCCAGGCCGAATATTGTTACCGATTGGCATTCAATTAGAAACCTGTTATTTTCTGCACATGTTGGTAACTATTTGTGGAACCCCAACCTATCATGGGTTCACGATATCAGCGTTCAGCATGCACATTTTCAATAACGAGAAAGATAATGCCCTTCGACATTTCAGTACTATTTATTCCTGGACATTGTTTGATTTGTGTTGTCACTCTCAAATTGACATTAAGTATATTTGGATAGGACATTTTGCTGAGTTTTCTTCTACTTCACAGGCAGGGGATCGTGTATACATTAGTGAAGTGAAACCCAAGCAGCATCATACTATTCCCCCTCCTCGTTATAGTGAAGGATCATTGGTGTGAATTTACCTGGTTTTTCTCTCATTGTCCACTCACATTAATTCGACAGTTTATTTTCCAACTCTACAATCTGATAATGTAACATGTTTTCTGTAGGTCAAAAAGTTAGAGGAGCTGGGTATTGGACGACCATCTACATACGCAAGCACGATAAATGTTTTGCAGGTATAGTTTGTGTCAGGAGCATTGACTTGAATTTGTGGTAATTGGAACAACTACGTCATTTGGAGGACTAATCAATGGGATATACTTGTGAAATATTTCCAGATATCTCTTTGGTTTACTTTCTTATTTATCTGAACTTACATAGGATCATGTGTTTTTTGTGGCACCATGTTCCGGCTAATGTTTTCCTTGTACTCTAGTTTTTTTTTTTTTCCGAAGGATGTGTAACATGTGAATTTTTGTATCACCAGGCCAGAAGCTACATTGCGATAAAAAGCCGCGTTTTGTATCCTGAATTCCGGGGTCGCATGGTATGTCGCGAATTGATTTCTTAAATTACCGGGCTGTCACAAAATAAACTACATTTCTTAATGGTGGGGGGATTACATGCGCATACCTGTTACCTACATACGGTTACTCTCTCCTAAGAGCCTTCCACTTTCTGTTTCATTGCCGCATTGTGGGAGCATTCGATAAAACTCACATAAATGGCTTGCCTGAACCCGAGTAATCAAGCATTTACATAGATAAGTTGGAGATTGGTTCCTAAAAAGAATTAGGAATGCCGTACTTCGTCTTCTACTTATTGACTTTTTTGTTATTAGGTGTCTGCATTTATCGCCAACCATTTTGCCGAAGTGGCTGATTACAGTTTTACTGCTGACATGGAAACAGAGGTAAATTACATCTAAGCACTATAAATGTGTCAAATGACTTTCTTCCCCTCTCTCTCTTTTTTGTTGGAAAATTCAATACATGAGTTGCAGTCAACTGGGAACTGTTGAGTGAACTCTCACATTGACTTCATGTACAATTTCTATATGATTTAGCCGGACTGCTTACTAGCAAATGTCAGTAGGATAGATTTCAGACCAGGAACATGTTTCTTACACAACTTGATAATACCTATAATCTGAGGTTTATGATTTCGGTCTCGAGAGTAGTTGAAACCTTTAGTCCGATTCTGATGTAACATTTGCTTTTGTTTGTGGGTTTTATTTGACTCTTTTCATTCAATATTTGGTTGTTAGTTGCATGTAAGATAACTGTAATCAATTGTTTGATATACATGAGAATGTGGCTTCTTTTTTCTGATATTCCGGTACTTATTGACAACTTTACCTGGTAATGATATTTATTCCTCGTTTTGTCTTTTCAGCTTGATAATGTATCTGCAGGCATGACTGAATGGAAGGGTCTGTTGAAAGACTATTGGACACGGTTCAGCAAATATTGCAACTTGGCGAGCAACGTAACTATTCACCAGGTGTGCTGATTGTTCATTGATAGTGTTTTGATGATGTTCAATATGTCGTCTTTTCTTCTTTCTTTCCCCATGCAAATAAATGAGAATGTCCATTATATTTTGAACCATTCGTTGGAGGATGCTTACATTGATAATGACTCGTCACTTTTTATCTATTCTTTCTACAGGTAGAAAAGATGCTGGAAGATAAATTTGGAGATTATTTATTTGCTTCTCTTCCGAACCGGTCTTGTCCTAGGTATATTAGCTTTCTCATGCAAATGTCGAATATGAGCCGTACTATACAACATAAGATAGATTAATATATGGAGTTGAGTGAATTGTTACAAGATCTTTATTTAGTGTTGGTTCTTCTCTCTCCTTTTCAGTGCTACAAGATCTTACGTTTTGGTGGATTGAACTGTTTTTCCTATTTTACAAGTGGTATATGATTTATTTATGTATTTATTGTTTTTTCAGCTGTTTGAACGGTACGCTAATTTTCAAGGTCAGCAAGTTCGGTGCAGGCTATTTTATTGGTTGTAACCAACATCCTAGATGCAAGTGAGTAGAGCGGCGATTCCAAACAAAATTTTCTCAATACTCTAATCTATTAATTATAAGGGAAAAGTATGAAAAAGAGGTCTGTACTATCCCTAGTTGAAAATTTAAGGGCATTGCTATCTCAAATTTGCAATGTAGGGGTATTTCTCATTTTGACCCCCCCACGTGTAATTACACTATTTTTAATTGCCTCCTATATAGTTTTACTATTTTTAAATACATCCTTATATTTCATGGAAGTGAGCAAAAAAAATAAATTTAAAAACCCTAAATAGTTTTACTAATGTTTTATTGAGATAAAGATGTTTTTAAAAATAGTAAAACTATATAGGAGTTAATTAAAAATAGTGTAATTATATGTGGGGGTCAAAATGAGAAATACCCCGACATTACAAATTTTGAAAAGTAATGCCCTTAAATTTTCAACCAGGGATAATACAGATCCCTTTTTCGTACTTTTCCCTAATTATAATCTTTTTTTAGATATTCTGTAGTCGGTAGTTCATTCTTCTCTGCCCTTACGTCCTGGTATGGTATATCCAGTATGTTGTGTTGCACACTTGATGTTTTGGTTGAAGTCTTCAGAAGTTCCAGATAATTTAATAATTTTAGTTATTCCTCGATCTATGTAGTTCTCACCATGAGAACAACTTTATGTCACTTTTGGGCACAGGTATATTGCAAAAACACTATATGGTGACGATGATGATAATGATGGTACTGAAGTTGATCCGCAGAGACAAACCACTGTGGAGGAGCCAAAGCTAATAGGAATGCATCCATCTACAGGCGAGAAGGTTTGCAGTTCTGAATTTACTGCTTAGTTGCCGATTGGTGTTCTTGTACTCACTGCATCAAATAGCATTTGCGACCTATAGCTATAATATGATCATGGTTCTTTGTTGATTTTTAGGTTCTGCTTAAGGTAGGTCCATATGGGCACTATATTCAGCTTGGGGAGGACAAGAAAAGCCGCTCACCTCAAAGGGCATCGGCTGGTCATGTATGTAATTCGCAGTCTGCATCACTTTATGCTGGTTTAGTCATAGGCTTTTATTCACTCTTGCACTTTGTAATTCAACCTCTTGCTGGCCAGATTTGTATTTATGTGCACTTCATACATTTCATACACTCACCAAACTACCATAGTTTCTTCATCATCTGATGAGTGCAGATTGATAGAAAATGATGGTGAGCAGAAGCGCTGCTAGTCATTTATAGCTTCAGTTATGCTAATTTATTATTGGCATACATTTTCTGAAAACTCCGGGGTGTTTCTAATTACTCAAAATTGCCAAAATTCAGATTAAGGATGTGACGTCTCTCTCTCTTGGACAAGCTCTTGACCTGTTGAGTTACCCAAAGACATTGGTGCGTCTCTGTGTTTTACAACTCATATTCCTGTTTCTTTTACTGTATGGGTCGTCAATTCGCTTATTTTCATCCAGGGTCTACACCCCGAGGATCGCAGGCCAGTGATTATAAAGATTGCCAGGGCTGGGTTTGCTGTTAAGCACGGGAAAACAATGGCTCCAGTTCCAAAGGTAATGTTGATTTAATTCTCCCCTAGTAAGCAAAACACAAACTTATTTTTCAACTGATGGTCACATCTCCATGGATTACAGTATTTGCGTAGACACTGACATAAAGTGCTTAAATTTTTCTACTGCTGAGTTTCTGAAAAGGATTTGCCATTGTTCTCAATGTCCAGATGGAACTGTGTAACTAATATACTCATGAACTTTATTCTGATATGATGACTCCAGGCACTTGAACCGAGCAATGTTACTTTAGAAAAAGCAATGAAGATTTTGTTAGGCCCTGAAGCAAGGCATGTCGGACGGCCAAAATCAAAAGCCAAGGCTTGAAGTGAGAGCTCTCGAATAAACACACAAGTCAAAATTTTAGGCTTCATGAGTTACCAGGCAGCTCCATTAGCTCTTTGACGGTAAGAGCTGACATTTTACATCACAATCATCATTTATTTTTCATTCTAAAGTAAATTATAGAACGGAGGGGGCAGTCAGTGCAATGTTCAAATTGTGTATTTGTCAGAGGTGTTGTGTGCTAGAAGGTCTCAAAGTGTTCACAATATAGTACCGCATAGCAACTGTAAATCCTAGATTTGTCCCAAAGTTGTGCCTTTGGTTCACTTCTGCAATTTTGTACCCTTCGATGGAGGGCTCCGAATTCTCTGCCTTTGAATTACTGAAGATGTACAATCTTAAAATTAAATTTTAAAGAAATTTATATTGCTTTTTATTTTATTATTATTTTTAAATTTTAAACATTGTATTCTATGCATCCGGTGGCTAAGGGACGCATCTCCTACACATTTTTGTCATTCCAGTCAGATTGTATAGTCTCTTCACTCCACTCCTTCACCTCTTGAAGGTTGTTTGATAACATCTTTTGATAATAGAACAAGTTCATATTTGTTCTTGGAAGGTTGATTTTTGTACACTTGAAGGTTTTTGTTTTTTGTTTTTATTTTCTGGGTCTGTACGTATTGGCTTTAGTTCCATGTATTTGGAAACATTCATACTACCCAATAAATCAATGTTCCTCCAGTTTGGTTTCATAATAAGAGTGTTTCTGTAAGTTTGGAGTTGGTCTGAGATTGTCCAATGTCCATGCATTTTGTTGATGCGGATCCGTAGTCATAGACATCTGGTGTATGCTTCGTGCTTTCTGGTGTGGTCACACATATATATCGTTCAGAACTATCCTTTCTTACGCAAACACAAACAGAATATATGAATATTGAAAATGTGTGGACAAAAATTTGGATTGTATAATTATTTGGTTTGATTTATTAAATAAATTAATAATTAGAATTGATTGAATATAAAAATATTGTTTTATTTATGTATAAGAAACGATATAATTTCAGTTGAAAATAAAATGATATATTGTTCGCGCACAATAGCAATATTAATTTTGAAATGCAACTATAAATTTATTTCATAAAAGCAGTCAACAAACTTTTTTTTCATCCTTTCCGATAATTTGTATATTTCAAATGTGAATGAAAAATGCTCACTTGAATGGATATTTGAAACTAAATGTGTTAAAATTCAAAACAAGATTTTAAATATTTTATCAGTCATTCTTTCCACTTGAATCAGGTTAGCATTAGCAGATCAACACATCAATATTAATTGAAATGAAATTCTCATAATAATCCACAATAAAAATATCGAGTCAACAGTCAAAACTCAAAACGTCATTTGTTTTAAATCTTTTTTTTTATTATTCAAAATTTCCTGTTATATTTTTTCTAGGGTAAAGTACAAAAAAGGGTATGTACTATACCCAATTTAAAAATCAAGGTCGAAACTTTCAAAATTTAAAATTTCAGGTTTTTTTATTTTTTCGGGGTTGTATTGTAACTTTCAATACTAACCCCTGCCTATCATAAATTATAGAAACTTAAGGCCCCAAATTTCACCGACCAACAAATTTCACCAACAACCTAATACGTCATCATAAAGTTTGATGCACTTCAACATATCTCCAAAAATATAATCTTCTCAACAAAATAATCTTATAACTTCAGAAGGTTTCACTGATTAAAGTGCTTGAGATGGGTGTGCTCTTCTTGAATTTGTAGTTTGTGATGATGTGTCATGTCTTCTAACCATTACACTAGATCCTCCACGAGATGGAATTAGAATTGGCCCTTCTTGTCGTGGCGGAATGTAGGGAATTGCATTGTTCGAATTAACATAAGGACGCTGCCACTCTCTTATTACTTGGTTGTCGACAATCTGCATACATACAAAGTATTAAAAATAAAGAAATAAATATTGACATTATGAATTGAGAATAAGCTAAGTATACACGTAGTGAAACACTGATAATGAGAGTAAGTTCAGAAACTTACATGATTTGTCTTAGGGTAAGAACTAATAGTTAAATCATTTTGGGGCCTTAAGTTTCTATAATTTATGATAGGCAGGGGTTAGTATTGAAAGTTACAATACAACCCCGAAAAAATAAAAAAATCTAAAATTTTAAATTTTGAAAGTTTCGACCTTGATTTTTAAATTGGGTATAGTATATACCCAGTTTTTTTTTGTGTACTTTACCTTTTTTCTATCCACCAAAACACCACATTTTCCCGCCTTTCCCAATTCCCCAAACGCAGCTGAAAACCAAAGCCTCCCTATTATCTCACTCTCATTCACGCCAAGCCCTAACCCGTCGAAAAATGTCGACCTGGCGAATCTTCTCCGACGCCGGCAACAACTTCCGCTGGGAAGGCTCCGACCGGAAACCTCTTCCTCCTCCCCAACCAGATTTACCTGAATTTTCAGGTCGTACAACTTCCGTCGCCGACCTCCTGCTTGAAGGTAACTCAGCGTCAGATCGGTACTCGTTTGTTTCGTTGAATGTTTTTTAGATTTTGTGTAGGATGCTAAGAGGTTATATACGCAGTGGCGGAGGAGGTTGTGGACGATAGTGACGAGGAGGATAATGTTGGGCAGGTGTTTCGAACTGGATCGGGGAAGAAGTTGGAAGTGAAGCAGTCGTCGATTGATAGAGCTCGTGCTGTTCTCGGAGGGCTTAATGTTGAGACAGCGGATTTAGGTATTTAGATGCTATGGAAGTGTGTTGGAAAATCAGTGCATTTTTCTCCTTTTCATTTCTGCTCTATTTATTTGATTTGAAGGTGTTCATTGCTATTTACTGAATGAGAGGAAAATTTTATCACTTTCAATTTTTGACATATTGATTTAGCGTGAACTTAAAATAAGTGATGTCCAGTCTGGCTTTTTCAGTGGGATAATTTTAGATAAAATTTGACCTGCAACATTCATTGGCAGAATTTAAGACAAAATTTGACATGTGAAGTTCAAATTTGGGTCAAGGGGGATTGAAATTCTTTGATTTCATTGTGTGCTTTTGGAATTTGAGTTCACACATGAGATGGTAATGATGGTTACCCAGAAGTGTGTTGCTAATGGCCATGCAGAGACAAATGAATTGAAGAGCTGGTCACTTGAAAAGGCAGATGTTTGCAGCTCCTCTAGCTCTCTTTTCCAGACAGCATCTGGGAAGACGGTTGATATATCCCCTCTTGGTCTTATGAAAGCAAAGGCACTATTAGGATTGGAGGAAAAGGAAGACAGTAATGTTAAAGATTTCAGCAGTCCTGCATCGTCTTGTGTTACAAATGATCCTCATTACGGGAAAAGAGAAAATGACGCTGCAAGTGGTGATCCTAAATCAGTATCATCAGGTCGTTTTAAATTTGAGATCACCGTGCCAGAAGGTGAACGTAGAAAATCTTCAATGTCAGAACAAGTAATGCCTGCGAAGTGTAGCTCGACTCTCAATCCACCCCCAATCAAATTCCAAACTGCTGGCGGACGATCCATTTCTGTTTCTAGTGAAGCATTAAAACGGGCAAGGAGCCTTCTTGGTGATCCAGATATTGGAGACATTTGTACTGAAGCGGGTGCAAGTAGCGTAGGCATCCCTCTTTTCTTAGATAGAAGAGTTGCTGATCGAGGTTTAATAAGAGAAAGTGAAACCACATGTGTTCCCCCCTCTCTGGAGAGAGAAAAAGAAAATATTACGCCAAAATGTTTTATATCTCCTTTGCGCCCATCTCCACACAATTCACAGTTGTCTTTAGATTCATGTAAAACAAGTTCAGGGACAAACTTGATTGACAAGTTCAATGAGGAAGACTCTGATTGTGTATACAAGTCTAATAATGTAGCTTGTATTCCAAAGCCAAAATGTAGGAGCATCGTAACACCACAAGATGCCAAAATGAGCCTTAATTCTGAGGAGAATGGTGTCAACAACTCTTCTGTTACAGTTACATGCCACGGGAAACTTTTGGATATCTCAAACAGGATAGACACAACCTTAAAAAAGCAGCAGCAAGGAACTGGTGAGAAAAGGAAATTTGGAAGGAGACATTCTGCCTCTCCATCTCCATTCAAGAGACCTCGTTCCAGATTTTCAGCCCCATTGGTTAACAATGGTTCCGCTGTTACCAATGGTATGCAAGTTACAGACAATAAAGATGAATATCATGCTTTTGAGGATGAATCTTTTCTGACTAATACATCTTTTGTTAGGTCCATTTATCACATTAGCATCGGAACATTCATTTTGTAAACAAAATGTTTCAGCTCGCTATCCGTTTCAGGCAACAAGATTATCTGCCTTGGATTATTTTGGAGTTCCTGCATCACAGCAGCACATGGTACCTGAATTAAAAATTTCATCACTTCACTAGACTTCTTTTTCTTATATACTCATATAGCTGATACATGGATTAGCAGGTGGAGTCTTTGTCACCACAACTGAATATAATTAGCTCAGATAATGCACAGAATTATGTTTTCTTTGATGGATCTAGTTCTGCTGGTGTTGGAGTTGAAAGGATTGCTGATATGTTGGTTCAGACCGGAGCTCAAAAGCAATATGCTTCTAAAGAGTAAGCTCATTTGATTATAGCTTTGTATGCTTGTTAAATAAGATGGGGAGACTTGCGAAGGATTAGTTATTGTTTAATACATCAAAGGCAAGATGTTTGATCCAAAAGAGGTAAGACGATTTTATCTTTTGCCTCTCTAGGTGGATTGCAAATCACTACAAGTGGATTGTTTGGAAGCTTGCTTGCTATGATAGAGGATACCCAGCTAAACCTGGTGGGAATTTTTTGTCAGTAACCAATGTGCTTGAGGAATTGAAATATAGGTATGTTAACAAAGTGTAACAGACTGCTAGCTTGATTTTTTTTTCTCTTTTGTGTTGACAATTGTTTTGAGGTAATTTTTATATCTAAGCTTGCTTAGATAGGCTGGACAATGGACACTGCTTAAGGTTCTGTGAGTGAAACATAAACCCGTTTCTTCTTATTTGCAAGATATGAAAGAGAGGTAAATCACGGTCATCGCTCAGCAATCAAGCGAATCCTTGAAGGAGATGCATCACCTTCTTCAATGATGGTGCTTTGCATATCGGCTATTTATTCAAACCATAATACATCTCCTCCATCAAGTGCAACGAGAGACTGCAACATGGCAAGAGTGGAACTAACTGATGGGTGGTACGTAACTATCATACAACACTACTTTCTGAAATTCAAAAAAATGCACAAATCTAAAACACTCTTTGTAATAGGTACTCAATAGATGCTGTTATGGATGCACTATTGTTAAAACAGCTGGCTGCTGGAAAGCTGTTCGTTGGACAGAAACTCCGGGTATGTAATTTGAAGTTATTTTTTTGGTTTTTTTTGTCCTGAATGCAGTGCTTCCTTCCCACATTTCTTTCACCTATGAAGGTCTGGGGAGCAAGGTTTTGTGGCTGGGTTGGACCCATTTCACCATTAGAGGTTTTACTGTTTACTATCCTCGTTACTTTTGTGTTATTTTTATTCTTAATGAAGGTTGAATTGATGAGTATTACAATCTAAATTTTAATCTGTTCTTGGAAATGGATCAGGCACCAAGGACTGTTAATTTGTCATTGCACTTGAATGGAACCTATAGAGCCCATTGGGCAGACCGCCTGGGATTATGTAAGCAATGCAGTAGTTCATGTATTCTGACTTGGTGCTTCAACCGTGAATTTTTAGCTAGCCCTTAATGTAAAACTTTTTATGTAATTTCCATCTTATGGCACACATGTGCATTTTATATATTTCACAGGTAAGAGTGTCGGTGCTCCTTTAGCATTTAGATGCATCAAAGTTGGCGGAGGACCAGTTCCTCAGACTCTAGTCATAATTAAAAGGATTTACCCTCTCCTGTATAAAGAAAAGTATGTTGTTTATATAAGAGGAATGCTACTTCCCAATGTCAAATCATGAATGCATGTTTTGTAATATCTCTAAACTTTCTTCTATTTAGGTTCCCCAACGGGGATTCTGTAATCAGATCAGAGAAGTTGGAAGCAAAAGCTAGACATTCATTCAATCAAAGGTTATTCCATGGCATCTCTGCAAGATAACCTTACTTCAATGCTGTTCGGGGACTTACATTTCATAACCCTTACAGAAATCAATGATAAGTTTACTTAAGAGTTAGTGTTTCTGAGTTTGTATAGAATGCATTTGGATTGAAATACGGCTTGCTGAATATGCCCATAATTATAGAAGCCATGGGTTACTTTTTCTGGAAGTCTAACAACTAACATTTAGCATTTGTCTCCCCTTCCTTATTTATACATGATAATGAGGACTAAAAACATGTTCTAAGAAAACCAAATCCTAGTGTCATTCTAATTTCAACTTCACTTTAAGTTGATAAAATTTCCAGGCTTGTTCTACATGTTCCACACTGGCACCAATGCCTGTTTGTAATTGTACATCTTGGTCTAGACATGGTTCGGCTACTATTACCAGTAGATACACCAATAAAAAATTGTATTTGTTAAGTGTTCGATTTTTTCAGTTCATACGTGTTTCTCAAACAGGCGCTTACTTGTTGTGGAAACCATCACTTGTTCTCAGAAGGACACCAGTGACTGTCAAACTAACAACGATAGTGACAGTGACGAAAACATAAAGCTGTTAAAGAAACTCGAAATGGCTGCTGAACCAGAGCTGTTAATGGCAGAGATGAGCAAGGAGCAGCTAGCTTCATTTAGTACATATCACACAAAAATGAAGGTTAGATTCGCATATTTCGGTTTCACTGCTAAAGAATTGGCACCGGACTGGACCGCACATTGATATGATCATTTATCAGTTATTGTACTAAGTCTCTCCCGGTATATCTTTTGTGACTAGTATATGAAGCCTGTACACTAGAAAATTTAAGTTTCTTTTCTTTTTGATACATTGCTCTTCAGGAAACCAGGCATTTTGATATGAGTAAATCTATTACTAAAGCCCTTGCTGATGCTGGCTTGGTTGAAAGAAATGTCTCACCATTTATGAGGGTGAAGGTAGCGGGGTTATGGAGTAAAAGTTGCCAGAGAAAGCAATTTGACAAAGACGGAATAATCACTATATGGGAGCCAACTGAAAAGCAGGTTACCACTTTGTTCTCATGATATCCATGATTCTGTTCATTTTATTCTTTCCTTTTGCTTCAATTCCTCTTATCTATATTTTTCTCCTGCGTCCAATGTATTTCACAATCCGCTAATACTGTGCACATGATAATAAGCAGCGCCATGAGCTAATTGAAGGCCAGCCTTATGCAGTATCCGGACTTGTAGCACTTAGCTCTGATTCGAGTTTGCTATACTGCTCAGCAAGAGGATCCAGTTCGAGGTGGCGGTCTTTATCCCCTCAAGTCTGGAAGCACTTTGAGTATGTCTTCATATGCTTCTTTTATTTCTGGATAAAGATCAATGAAGGTAGTTTAAGAATAATTAACTACAGATCTGTGACTAATGATACAAGAATAATTTAATGCTTCTTTTAATTCCACAGGACATCTTATGTTCCCCGCATGCCAGTTTGCTTATCAAATCTTGGTCATGTTTCCTTGTCCAGGTGAATCAATTAATTGTGCCTCTTATATGCTGTTGGTTATGACTTATCATTTGTGTAGATGTTGCTGCCCATCTAACCGAGGATCTTTTTAGTGAATTTGACATGGCTGGGTTAGTTGTGTACGTCGGGGAGGTTTTTAAAGCTGTCAATCAAAAGAAGCAATGGATATTTGTTACAGATTGCTCTACCTCTGATTTATCATCTGAGGAAGTGTTGCACTCATTGCTCGCCATACATCTTTACTTACCGGAACGCATCGATGATTTGTCGTCCCCAATCAGTAGCAACCTAGTAGGTTCCACGGTGAGTATTTTAACCCTAGGCCTTGCCTAGCTCATCCAAGTTTGCCTTTGCTCTTTCCGAATGAGGCTATTTGCATATGTTGATTTATTCACCTATTCCCTCATATTTTTCCAGGTTGGATTCTGTAATCTTGTAAAGGAAGGGAAGGATCAACAGAACCAAGTGTGGGTAGCAAAAATGACAGAAAATTCAATCTATTGTTTAAATTATGACCTCTCATATTGTTCACACCTCAAGGATGCTGCTGCTGCTGTTATACGATGGAGCAGTACGTCAAGCTTGGTACGTTGTCATCCCATATTCAAATAGCAAATTCATTTTCATTTTTTGATTGCTATGAGAGACTTAAAGTCAAACAACCAGCCACCATTGAGGTGACTCTTTGCTTTTGAAGTTACTATGGAGTATTTTCTTTCTGTCCATCAGTTCAGGAACCAGTATCATTTCTAAAGAAGTCGACACCATATAATCTTCTTTGCAACAAAAATATCCTAAATATCTTCACTATATATGTTGATCCAGATCGTTGAAAAGTTGAGACAGAAGGTTTTATCTATTGTTGGTGATGGAGAACTCTAGACTGCAATTTTGTCAGCTTGTAAGCACCACTGCACTTTCTTTACTACTCCTGTCTTTTTTGGTTGTTCATGTTACCATTCTTAGGCAGACCACTGCACTTGCTTTGTTTGCTGATTAGTTTACTGTGGAAACTGTCTCTGTTATCTCATGCTGACACCAACGCTAACAAATTATATTTCTTTTGTAATCTGATTATTTCATGATTTTGTAAGCATTATGTTGGCAGGGGACGATCTCGGATGACATATCAAATTGTGGCTAAAAATGGAATGCCGTAAATATTACGGGAGGCTGCTTCTTGCTTTTTGTTATACGTATGTCAAACTTTCCAAGACACAGGACAACTAAATGTATGTGCTGCATTAAGAAAACCACATGAACTCTGCAAGTAATTCCCTTGCAGTATGAAACGAGTCTTTCTGAATCTACAGATGTTACATTTCGTAGCCTTGTGAATCTCAGCTGCTTCTGAAGGCTGTATTTTATCTTATGTCTCATCATGTTTGTGATCTTTCTGATGAGTTCCTAACAAAATGTGTCTGATGTAAATCTTAGGTGCAGACATGTTTTGGCCATTATGAGTAACATCAGAAATCTGTTTGATGTTTTTCTTAACAAAATGTGTAGGCGGCAAGAATCAATTACCCCACATTCTCAGATCAAGCTTACTCATCAGGGAAGCAGCAGTTTCCAGGAAAAAGAATTGTCTTAGATATCTCTGTGACTCCTGTTGACGGATCAGCTTCAGACAAACATATTGATCGGTCTCTGATTTTGAAAACTTGGTTGACGAACAGAAATCCGCCCGCGAATGCCACATTTGTGCAGACAGTTATGAATCTAAAATTTTGTATACACAATTGTTTTGGCAAGACAGCTTCCAGCTTTGGGAAACATCAATCACTGTGTGCCAGACAGCAATATGTAAGCCGACAAGATTTCATTCCACACGTCCGGAACCCCGGGAAGGCACCAGTGTATACAGTCCGCGTAGCTGGACGGATTCGACACTTGATCTTCTGTCAGAGGCTCCCATTGCTTCCGGTACACAGAAGGATGCGCTTCTTTGCGATACTCGGATAACTGAGTGATGTTCAGCATTTGCACGTTGAGCCCTCTGCGCTTCAAAGCGGCTATCGTCCCTTGCACGATCTGCATCAATCTCGTGTCCGAGCCGCTCCCCCAGTATCCTTCTTTCGAGATTAGACCTGTCTCGTTGTAGCAATTCTGACCCGGTTTCCCATCCCAGTCCTCTGCCCTGCAAATTTGGTACACATTAAAATCAATGCACATATCATTGTAAACAAATTTTAAGAACGGAAATGTGAAATGGGAAGACGAAGACCGCTGGTGAGTCGGAGACATGCTGACGAAAAACAATAGAGTCTTAAAAGGGTCGATGTGGAGCTCGAGCCAGTTGGCCCAGGTTTGCATGGCCAACTCGTAGGCTCGAGTCATCTCCACGTCCTTAAAAATTCCCCCATCGGGGTTCTCGAAGGATCCCCACAGGACCTTCATTTCCGGCCTCAGCCACCACAAGTACGTGTCGAACACCAACACATGCGCGCCGGTCCAGTGCCGCGCGTGCTTCTCTATCGCCTGGACTCGGACGATCCTCTCCGGTATCCTGTGGTTCACCGGGTCATCCGAGTTCGATTCCACCAGCAACGGCGCCCAGTAGAACTCAATTGTCGCATTATAGCCCTGAAATTCACCACGCTACTTTACTGCCCATGCTAACTTTTTTTCTTGATGAAGTGGGGGGTGGTCCAGGACTTACAATGGCTGTAAATGTGATCAAGGATCCATTGGTGCGCATGCTCTTGAGACCTGCAGGAATGGATTTCTCCACCAGGCATACCATCGAGACCCACTGCCCTCGGTTCAAGGAGTCCCCTACGTACACAAGCCTCTTGTTCCTCAACCGCTCTAGCAACCCTGTGCCGTTGAACCTTTCAAACATCAAAGATATCAACGTGACGCATATCAGCTTTCCCACATGACTCTGACCATGTCCACCAAAGGATCTCAGAAATGCATTACCTTGGTAAGTCGCAACGGCGAGGCTGCCACCGCCAGTTTCGGTAGCTCAAGTCACTCCTCCCGAACTTCTCACAGGCCAACTGATCCGACATGAACGAGCACTCCTCCTCTCGGTACAACGGATACGACTCCTCGTCGAACACCCACTTCCCATCAAACCAGTCACACCCGCCGCCCTCTTCTCCCAGCGGCTCAAACGACACTCCACCGCCACAGTGGTCCCTCGAAGCCGACCCATCCCCACTTCCCCCCGCCCGAAATGCAGCCAAGACCAGAGCCAGAACAACTGTGATAAACCCGGCTATGATCAGGTAATGGACGCCGCATCTCACGCTCCACGTGGCGCACGGCTTTACATTTATCTGCTGGGGGTGCGGCTTCACGGCCATGCTGACGTTCGTTGCCTACACTTCCTCTTGTGTGTTTTTTCCTAGCCGCTGAAGATTGAGCTGCGTTAGAGGCTTCGGTGGCGATTTGCTTGCGTGTTTGTTGAAGGAATGAAGTGCTGGTTGGTCAGGTTGGCGGGTGGGGTGTGGACTGTGGAGCTTAGCTGTCTAAGAACTGCTCCGATTTTACAATGACGGATTAGGTGGTGAAATTGGATAAGATGAGATTCCGAGTTCAGTTTGGCATCGCCAAACTTTGAGTGTAAGTTTGAGAGTGACATGCTCATACACCCATCACGGATTAGGTTGAAAATTCAAAAACAAAAAAATTATTTTTTACAATCGGTCATGGTCATATGATTTTTTTTCCTTCATTTTCAAGAAACTCACAGCACTGGAGATTGAAAAAATTGGATTTGGAAATAAAACTGAACCGCTATGGTTTAAATACTGAATCAAAATAAAACATATGATCTGGTTTGTTGGTTTGGTTTGTTTGTAATTTTAATTTTATGAAAAAATATTGAAATATTATAAATCTAATAGTTTATCCCGTACACAATATAAGATATGTTAATATTAACAATTATTCAATGTGGTTTATAGAAGATTTAAAATCGAACCAAACTATCAACTGTCAAGTTTTTAAAGTTTTGAACCATAATCGAACCGTTTACATTTCAAATTGAACCAAACTTATATGTTCAGGCCGATTACATTCGATTTGTCTGGGCCACTCAGCCCACACCTCACCTGACGCCCCCAAAAAGCCCAAATTCCCATAGGTCTCTTTCTACAAACCAGACTCGTATCTCTTCCATGGTTCCCGAACCCGACCCAAACCCGAACCCGATCACCCGCTCTTACATATAGTTCTGTTTTTTTTAAATAATACTTTATTTAATTATCTTTATAAAAATTTCGATGCATGTTGCAATATAGTATGTTGAATCTTATTTCTACAACATTATTATTTTCTTAAGTATTTTCAAAATTACAATTTTTATTATAGAGCTTATAAAATGTTGTGTTTCAGATTATTAGCAGAAATACGAGACTTTATTACAAATAAATAACTTAAATTTCTTTAAACATATTTAGAATTATAATTTATCAAACAATGCGTCACTTTCAATTTACTATTTTCAATATTGTGAAACTTTGTGATTTATAATTAGAAGGACCGATTTATTCCGATTTATAAGATACTTGGTTGGCGCATCGTCGCAAGATATTATCAACGAATATTTCCGTTGCTGAAAATCAAACCCGTTTGCATGAACCGGATTCGGGTCCTATCAGAAGCGAACCGCCACGCCACCATCTGAACTCTCTCCCAAGCTTTCTACCCATTTATATACTCGCTCTTCCCTTCTCTCTCTCCATCAGCCTTCCTCACCACATCACCTCTCGCGTCCACGAAACCCTTACGCGCTCCGATTCCATTTCCCAGCTCGGCAGTCATCGATCCCTGCTCCAGCTCTCCACTCGGTACGATCCTTATCTTCCTCGCCTCATCCGCTTCACATCGATCTACTTTTAGCTGCATATGCTTTACTTTTGCTTCGTCCTCGTGCTTTCGTAAGATTCGGCTTTGTTTTGTGTCGCTGGTTGAGTGTTTAAGTAGGTCTGGTGTTGATTCGGCGTGTTGCGGTTGTGTATTGTGTTCTGATGGTGGTTTGTTGTGGGATTGGAGTTTGGTGGATTTGTGAGTTTTTGTAGGGTTTTATGCGATGATCGATGTGTGGTGGGCTTGTGAGTTGTTCTAGGTTTGTCTGATGATCGATGTGCGGTGGATTTGCTTGTGGAATAATTGGTGAGGTTTTTAGCTGTGTTGATTTTAATATGTTTTTTGTGAAAATGAAAAAGGTTTTCAGCAGTTCTATAAACTATATGCTTCCTAGAAAGAGAGAGAGTGGAGGAGAGGTAGTGGTGAACGGAGAGGAGGATAGGCGTATCATCACTGACTCTTCATCTAAGAAGCCGAGGATCGAGGATTTGATCTCCTTTGCTGCAACAGGAAATTCTGCAAAGGCTAGTGGTGATACGTACAGTAGTGGTGGTAATAACAAGGACAGCAGCAACAACTTCGGAAGCAATCAAGGGGGGTATAATAGTTTCATTTCTGATATGGCTTTGGGTGACAAGATTTCTGGTGACATCGATGAGGATCTTCACAGTCGCCAGCTTGCGGTATATGGCCGTGAAACAATGAGAAAACTGTTTGCATCCAATATTCTCGTTTCAGGGATGCAGGGGCTCGGTGCCGAGATCGGTGAGGACTTCTTCTTTGTAATTTATGCTGGGCTTCTATTATTTGTTAATCCTCCTGTGGTTGATATAATGGACATTGCAATCTATTTTTAACTGGTTTCAGTGATGGCTTTGAACATATTTATATGTTAAAAGGGTTTCTGCTCATGCTTTTAATGGAAAATGTGGACGAATATTTGTTTCGGC
This sequence comes from Kalanchoe fedtschenkoi, assembly GCA_002312845.1. Lineage (NCBI taxonomy): Eukaryota > Viridiplantae > Streptophyta > Magnoliopsida > Saxifragales > Crassulaceae > Kalanchoe > Kalanchoe fedtschenkoi. The sequence goes on from NQLW01000550.1 coordinate 420,129, forward strand.
TTTTTTTTTTTGAAACTTGCTCCAAGAGTTCCTTCATTAACTGAAGTTTCACCTCTTCTCCATTCGACTGAGTTATGAATCGTTGATTGTGCAGCAAAAAACCTGGTCCTTGCTGGTGTCAAGTCTGTGACGCTACATGACGAGGGGGTTGTGGAGTTGTGGGACTTATCTAGCAATTTTGTATTTACAGAAGAAGATTTGGGTAAAAACAGAGCTCTAGCGTCAGTGCAGAAATTACAAGAACTTAATAACTCTGTGATCATATCCACCATAACATCTAACTTGACCAAGGAGCGCTTATCAGATTTCCAGGTATGGTTTCAAAGTCATGCAACCTGTTTCAATAGTTGTCGCATTAAGTTGCTTTGCTTTGAACATTGCTATATACCTTGTTAATTGTTATACTGCTCGGTCGCTTGGTACCTATTTTCCTGGTTGTTTTTTGTTACAATTTAGTTGCACTATGAGTATACCATGCCACTTGTCATGTCAATTTCAAGTTAAGATGTAGTTCTGTCTATCTTTTGTGGCTACTCACTCGATGTATGTCATTTCTAATATTGTGGGATGGATTTTTTTTATATACACACACCGTGTATTGCGTGAGCCTGTAACTTTCTGAGTATAATACGGGACTTAGAATTTTTTTTTTTTTTTGCATTTAAAACTGCACTTGTTGTTGGTTAAGTGATTATGCAGTTTACATAACACCTCTTATTTTCATGGGAGAATTGCATCATGGATTACTTGTGTGTGGTAGAAGCAGTCTTTGAGTTTCACATATGTTCTGGTCTTGCAGGCTGTTGTCTTCACTGACATTGGTCTGGAGAAAGCTGTAGAATATGATGACTACTGTCATACCCATCAGCCTCCTATTGCTTTTATTAAATCTGAAGTGCGTGGTTTATTTGGCAGTGTATTTTGTGACTTTGGTCCCCAGTTCACAGTAGTTGATGTTGATGGCGAGGAACCACACACTGGCATTATTGCCTCTATCAGCAACGACAATCCCGCGCTCGTCTCTTGCGTTGATGATGAGAGGCTGGAATTCCAGGATGGAGATCTGGTTGTGTTTTCTGAAGTCCATGGAATGACTGAGCTTAATGATGGAAAGCCTAGGAAAGTGAAGAACGCTAGGCCATACTCATTCTTCATTGAAGAGGACACTACAAATTTTTCTCCACATATTAAGGGTGGGATTGTCACTCAGGTGAAGCAACCCAAGATTTTGAATTTTAAGACACTGCGAGAAGCACTGAGAGATCCAGGTGATTTCCTCTTAAGTGATTTCTCAAAATTTGATCGGCCTCCTCTTTTGCACTTGGCATTTCAAGCATTGGATAAGTTCATATCTGAGGTGGGACGGTTCCCTGTGGCTGGGTCTGAGGAAGATGCGCAGAAATTTATATCCTTGGTCGTCGAAATCAATAACTGTTTGGATGAAGGTCGCATTGGAGATATTGACCAAAAAGTTCTTAGGAGCTTTGCTTTTGGTGCTAGGGCTGTTTTGAATCCTATGGCTGCCATGTTTGGTGGCCTAGTTGGGCAGGAAGTTGTGAAAGCATGCTCTGGGAAGTTCCATCCTCTTTTTCAGGTTAGTTATTGTGTACTTAATGATAAGGACAATGTTAAAGTTTCATTTGGAGCTATAGATGGAAGAAGCTACTTATGTGATAGACAAGTTGTCTTGTTTGTTGGAAACATAAAATCAAGTGTATAGATTGAGAAGCCTGACTTTAATAGTTTTTATTGTAGTGGCTAGAAGTTAATTTCTTTACTGAAATTACATCTTTTCTGATGAATCATAAGTCTTGTGAAAACCTCGGAATATATGCAGTATT
>NQLW01000550.1:424247-440845 GCA_002312845.1 Kalanchoe fedtschenkoi
GGCCTCAGTGCCTACAGCATTTCATACGGGAGCTGTCTGCTCTTTAACAGCATGTTTCCGAGGCACAAAGACAGGATGGGCAAGAAGATGGTTGATCTGGCAAGGGATATAGCCAAGGCTGAGTTACCTCCATACCGCCGCCATTTTGATGTGGTGGTGGCCTGTGAGGATGATGATGGTGAGGACATAGACATTCCCCAGATTTCTATTTACTTCAAGTAAGTGCCTCCCAAAGAGTAGGGGGATGCAACGCCTAGAACAATTTACCTTGGCTGGGTTGCAGCTTATGGATGTTTGGTTTACAGTTGCCTGCCAGCCTGAGTCACTACTACCTTAAAATGTGGACATCATAATGGTGAATTATAACAGCACTGTTGAGACGTTTCGTCTGGTATTAATGTTTTCTATCCGTATCTGCTGTCTGTTTAGCTGGTCTTATATGATCTAATGCAATTGGCTGCATTTAACCGGTACCTTGTTCAACCCGGCTAATTTTGCCTGAAAAGTAATCAAATTTAAACATTACTTTTATCTCCAAGAAGGATTGTCTACCTCAATTACAGGGGAAACTCACTCACTCAATTTTTTTTTTTAAAGATATTTTATTTTATTGAAAATGGTCCAAACTCGAAAGGATCTAGGATTCAGGGAGCTGGCATGGCGACTCAGAAAACTCCACTAGTCTAAGGGCGGAGGCAAGGATGTCTTCCGCCCCTTCCTAGCGTATATCTTGGTTTTGACTTTAGCTTTATCCTTAAAAGTCCTCCTCAATTCTCTCGGCTCTCTTCTTGGTTTGAGGTAATCATCTTCCCATACAGGATCTCTCCGGTCATCGCTTATGTTGGTGCCCGGGAGCTGGAAAGCCGAAGTTTCCTCGTCCTCATCTTCGATAACAAAAGCCAAGGCTTTGACTTTAGCTTTTTTCTTCTTCCTCTTTGAGTCTACCGGACTGAGAATCTCCTCATCAGCTTGGACCTCGCCCTTGCGAGCTCTCGGGAGCAGGAAAGACGAAGCTTCCTCTGAAGCTTCTTCGGACTGACTCTGCTAGGCTGCCTTGCCTGGAGCCTGTGGCTGGGGCAGATTCGAGGAGGCTGAAAGGCCCTTACCTTCTTTGATCGAAGAGCTCTGCAGGGCCACACGGGCTGGCTCTTGAGGAACCTGGACCTCTTCTTCTACGCCTTCATCGGAGCTGGTCTGCACTACTGCCTCGCCTGGTGTCCGCATCTTGGGCGGACTCGAGGGGTCTACTCGGGCTGGATCGGGGAAGCCCCGGTCTTCTTTGTCCAGCGAGCTCGGCGGGGCCACTCGGATTGGTTCGAAAGGGGCATTGAACATCTTTATGCGGAGCTTGCCCAGCGGTCAGGTCAGCGCCCCGACCGTCTCGAGGCGCGAGCCCAATGATCGGATTCACGTCGGGCGCAGCCTCCTCCACCGTGATTACATACATCTCCTCCGGCGCTTCTGCCAGGAAGCTGTAGGGGTTGTTGGTGTTAGGGACAGCAATGGTCGTCCGGGTTTCCCTCTCGTCCCTCTTGTCTTCGCCATGCTCGTCCGATTCTGGAGATATCTTGGTCTGGCTTCCTTCTTCCGTAGCCTTTCGGCGCTCATCTTCCTACTCCTGGTTGAGCACTTCGTCAACAAGTTTGGCCCTCCATCTGGCACTTTCGCGTGGAGGCATTTTGTGCGCTGGCGCGACTTTGTCTCTCGGCCCCTCGGCTGCCGGTTTTCCTGACCTTTGCTCGGCTGGTCCTCTCGGCGCTTGTCTTTGGCTTTTCTGCACTCGGACAAGTTATGCCCCTGAAGCTGGCATTTGGAGCAGAAGACGAGTCGGCCTTCGTACACCACTTCGAAAAATTCACCTTCCCCGGACATACATCCAATGTACACCTCGCGGGTCAGCGGCCATTTGAGGTCTACTTCCACTAGGATTCCTGCGTAGGCGGGGCACGTCATATTAAGCGTACGGGCATCCGCCTTGAGATAGGTTCCGAGCTCATCTCCGATGGGGCGGAGGTAGCCTTCATTGAAGAACATCGGGCTGAGCCCGGAGATCCGAACCCAAGCCACCGTCTTTGACGATTCTTGTTTGAGGTTTAAATAAGGTGTCCATCATAACAGCGTGAAAAGGAATCATCCGACTTGGTGCGTGGTGCAGGCCATCGCCTCCACGAGGTCTTCTTGCGAATCCAGGACGATGAACTCGTGTCTGGGATCTAAGTTGCTGGTAGTGAAGGGCCCTTGAGCTTCCAATTTTGCTTGATGTAGGCTTTATTATCCTTCGCTTTAGGTTTTCCAGCCGAGAACTTGGCTATGATGGCGTGTTGGAAGTGATGAGCTCCATGCTTGAGCTCTTCGGGGGTGAAGAGGACTTTCCCGTCCTTAGAGGTTTTGTTCCGTCTGGGAATCTCTATGGAGGGAAATCTGGGCTTCGATTCTGTTCATGCGACTGCGACGAATGAAATCTGAGGGGTTTTAGCCGCAATTCCAGACACCTGAGCATCCGAGCTACCAAGCAGTGACGGCCAGGAAGCCGGATCTGGAGGGACTGCAGCCGAGACGGGCGACGGGTGGGCCGCGTCTGCCATGGCCGTCCGAAGCTTGGGCGGACAGCGAGGAAGTTGGTTGCGGACGGGAAGTAGGTGGGAGTGGTCGGAGAAGAAGGTAGCAGCGCGGCGGTCGGAACTGGGTTTTTGAAAATGTTACCTTTGAGGGGTAGAGAGAAGCAGGAGCGTCCAACTCACTCACTCAATGCTACATAAAAATTCTCTTCCGTGTTCTGAAATGATTTTGAATATATTTTAAATTTTTTGGATTATCTCACATTTTCAAATATGAATTATTAAGTAGATTATTACTATTATTGAGAAATATTCATTTTGTTATCAAGCCCTCTAGCCTAATGTGAAAATAAAAAAAAAGAATTGACACTAAAAGGCAGCCACTGGATTAGTGGATGCACATAAATTTAAAAAAGAGAGAAAGGCGCGCGTTCTTCTTCTACAAGTTGTGACACAAAAATTCAGATACCATTGCACCTGTGATATATAATCACACTACTACGACCTGTGTTTTCTCAAACTCTCCCAGCCAGCAAGTGACTTTTTATGACATGAGAGCCCTACGGACCATACCAAGCGCCCACTCTGACGTTTCCTTCAGCTGCTCGTCCCCTGATTCCATACATCCATTCAGCAACGCCCCATACTGCGTCTGCCGTTCCATTAAAAGCGGCTTTATGCTTGGCCCTAGCGCATCCGCTACATCCCCCAGCGCTGCAACTCCAGCTTTCAGTACAGCTTCATCTCTGGAATCAAAAACAAATTCACCGGTCAAAGTATGGTAATGAAATATAGGTTGATTGTTATGTTATGTGGAGGATGTTGAGTCCCAAACCTGTTGGCGTCCTTGACCACCAGGTCTATGAACTGCAGGAGGTGAGCCGCATGAGGCGCCATCAGATCAGATTTGGAATTCTTGAACCCTTGTAGCAGTCCCGAGTAGGCTTCAAAGATGCTACGCCTCAACTGATTCCCGTAATCCAACAGCTCCTCATCGTTGGCATCCAACTGAGCACAGAGAGCTGAAGCTGTCTGCATCATCGGGATGGCGTAGGGAAGGTACTTCTGAAAATCAGCACCTATTGCTAGGGCAATATCTCCAAAGCATGAGAAGATGGGGGGCTTCACAGATCTGTGAAGCTCGCCACTAGATAGGTCCTTGAGAAGAAGGGTCATAATCCCATCGCAATAAGGCAAAACTTTCTCGTCCAAGGCACGGCAAATGTCACCGACAACCCCGACTGATATAGCACAAACCTGGTACTCCTCGAAATTCTGCAAACCTATCTCTAGATACTTGTAAAACTCAGGCATGTACTTCTCGAATTGTGTCCCACATGCATAAGCCAGAGCGCCAATGGCCAGCATAGCTTCCTCGTGCACTGTTGAGCTCCGACAAGCAAAAACCTTGAGGAGCAACACCATGATCTGATCTGCAACCTGAAGTACTAAGGATTTTGTCTCATCATTGCTGCTAAGCTTTTGAGTTATGACCTGCATGACACCGCATAGAAGAGCTTGCAAGTCTCCTTGCTTTTCTCTATCATCTGATGACTGAATTGGAGTATCCATTGTCTGGCTCAACTTATTCATCACTGCCGGAAGGAGTTGAGCAATAATGTTGGTAGCTTCCGGAATATTGGAACACCTAACCACCTCATTCAGAGTTTCATATGCAGCAGTCCGGAGTTTCGTGTCACCAACATCACTACGATCAGCAGCTGAGATGAGATAGCTGAAAATCGCTTCTAGGTAAGGTGTGAGAACAGAGGAAACTGCTCCAGCATCCTCATATCCTTGTGCTAGATAATAAATTGCTCCACAAGCTTTCTCAGCCACATTCGGAGAATCCTTAGTGCTCTCCAACAACACAGCTAGTATCTTCTGAAAATTGGCAGGAGATATGACTGAGAAGCCACCAGCTGGAGAGTGCATGAACTCAAAAATACGACTAAGGGTCCAAGCAGTTGTGTCCTTCACATGATTGTTCTGGTCTTTCATGGCGGTGAGTAGGAAATCTAAACCTGCAACAACTAGTTGTGACAATTTAGCAATGGATGGACCTTCAAGAATTGACCCGAATGCAAAAGTAGCAGCCTCACGCGCACGCCAATCCGTCTTTGATATGTTCTCTTCTACGAATGGCATTACAAAAGGTACAACTGCATCCCCAACAGTCCTTGCAACAAGACCTAAGCATGTCCCACCTGCCATGGATATGTTCCAAATACTATCATCTTGATCTTGATCCTCTTCCTGTTTCAGTAATGTCTCCAGCAACATAGGAACCAATGAGGATAGCGCCTTTTCAATGAAACTGGAATGAGGAGCAGAGTCACCCGTTTCTCCAGCTTCATACTCCTGCAGTTCAATTTCCTCATCACAGATAGAGCTCCAGAACTCTATTGCCTGAAGTGCCACGGCTTCTTCATCATTCCTCACAGCATTGGATGTCAGCTCAAATAAAGTAGGCATATAGGGTTCAAGAACCTCATAGTATGTGGATGCAATTGAAACAAGACACTCAAAAGCGGCCTGTCTGATTTCTGTCTCTTTGGCCAAGGCTGTTTCACAAACCATTTTCATTATATAGTTTCGCTCCATCTCATTTTCAAAATTGGTTTGTGCAAAGTCCAAAGCGTTGTACAGAGCTTTGGTTGCAGCAAGGCGGACTTCGGGACCATGCTCAACCAGATTCATTCCCTGGACAACAGCAGTCAGAACAGAATTCACTTCATCTTGCACCAGATCCTGGTGTGATATCTCTTCACAGACATACCCAAGAGTCTCTAAGGTTGCCTGCTTCAATCCTGCAGACTTATCTTGCTGAGTCATGTTCGTAAGAAGTGCTCCAATAAGTTCCGGCCATAACTTTTGTGGGACTTCAATCCCAGCAACTTTGGCAATAACTTGAGCAGAAGTATGCCTTGCTTCAGGAGATTGTGACTCAAGAGTTCTCAACAACATATTCTTAACTTGTGACTTCACATTGACATCGATTGCCATCCATTGTTGAACAAGATGTTCTTTTTTCGATGAATCTTTGGCATCCAATGAATTCTTCAGCACAATACCAGCAAGTCTACGAGACTCGACAGGCTTGTCATTGTTTGAGAGTTCCGCTGCCAGTGATAGAATGAACGCAGGAAGATTCTGCTCTTGAAATTGCTTAAGACTAGTCTCTGCTTCAGTTCTTACCTTAGCATCGGCAGCTTGTGCTGCTAATAGATAGTTAGTGATGTCCATGACCATTTCCAAATCTGTGAATACAAAATGATAAAAATAATCAAGACAGATAAAACTTGAAAATAAAACTTTAAATCAGCACCAAAGCTAAAAACTTGAAACACAAAACAACTTAAACCACAGTATCTACCTTCACCAAGTCAAAAACATCACATACTAAATTATGCAATTTAAATGCTTTATCAATCTTGAAAATACAAGTTTCAAAAAGCCTACACCAAACACTCAGAAACCACCAATTCTATCAATCAACTGGACAGTAACCAAACAGCAACATGAGCTACTTGTTAACTCAAGCAAAAATGAATAAAAAGCAAATCAAACAGCATCAAAACTAATTACAATCATTCACCCTACAAACAAAAGCCCCAATTACAATCAATTCCATCCCATCACACTCCAACCCAAAAACCCTAAAATCTCAACCGCTACCGCGTCAACAAAATCCAAAACCAAATCAAATGCAAATCAAACTGAAGCACAGCATAGTAACTCTGCAGAACCGTTCACCCCACAAGTACGACCCTAATTCCAATCAATTCCACCTCATCACCCCAAACCCCTAAAACCCCAAAACTCCCATCTAAACCCAAACCATCAGATCTGCACCACACACCCAATTCCAACCCAAGTCACCCCAAAACCGTACCTTTTCCGGCGATCCGATGCGCTCAAACCGCCCCAACGCCTCCCGCCTCCTCAACTTGAAACCGAGCCCAAAATCGAAGCAGCAACTTCGCCGCAACTCGAAAAAACGTAACAACAGGTGCTTGCTTCCGCTTGGTTGACTGCAAATGAAGGAAAGCGGCGGCGAATCGGGGGTCGGAAATCAAGGCGATTGTGCGGTGGATTTCGAATGAGGGAGAAGAAGCGGGACTGCGTGCTGGTTGGAGCGTCAGCGACTAAAGTGACTATTAAATGGGCAGATATCCGGGTAGTATTGCGCTGCCCGTAATTACTGACCATGCGATCTACAAAACCCTAGCAAAATTTTGAATCGAGCACGTGTCGAAGTCCTTGGGCTACGGCTTTAGGATGGGCTTCTAAATGGGCCGATAGTCTGATGACAATTTGCACTCGAAAATTATTTTATAATATTAAAATAAAAAATATATACAAAAAAATTAAAATATTTGGATAATTTTATTAGCTTGTAAAAAGTTTTCTACATCGGCCAATTTTTTTAAATAATAAAAATTAACTCTTAATTTTCATTCTGGATTTCACCTATAACTACCACAAAATATTGTCAGTAACTAGCTCGTTGTAAAGATATTTACTCTTGTTTTGTTATATTTATTAAACTTTATTAAATGTGTTCTCTTATTATATAAAGCATTTAGTGAACTGAGTATTTGTTTTTTTTTCTGTTAATGAATGTTTGAAAAATATGAATGATTTATTACCAATTTCATATCTGAATCATTCAGGGGTGATATCTATACGATTATTATAATTATCTTTTTATTTTTTTCATATTTTTATGGAATCAACTCTGCACATATTTCAATCAGAATCACATCAATACCGACCATAGCTAGTTTATTCAATTAGAATATCACACACTTCATAAATAAATAATATTTTTATAACATGATTATAAATTTTATTTTTATGTTGTAAAATTATAATTATAATTTAATTTTATATCAATAAATTATTATATATTAAAATACTTAAAAAATAAATTATTAAATAAAAATAAATCACTCAAAAAATCAGATATGATTTGGTCACTAATCTCACCCTTCATATTCTCATATAACATTTAGTTCGCGATTGATATGAACCGGCTTGGATCAGTAGCAACAGCAGAATTCATCGCTAGTTCTACAATCCGTCAAAAATGTTAACTTCGTCGGTCACCAGCCATCTTCGGCCAAATCCAAAACTCTAAAATCTTAATCAATCTCTGCTTCTATCGATTCAACAGATTTCCCTCCAAACCCTCAATTATCAACGTCTGATTTCTCGACTGGCAGGCATGGAAATCGACGCCAAAACTGAAACCCCTTCCGAAGGTAAATCCACCAAGACACGAAGCGCTGCGATGGTGGTGGTGATACTGATCGGCGCGCCGGGTAGTGGGAAATCCACCTTCTGCGACCATGTCATGGGTGCCTCCTGCAGAACGTGGGTTCGTGTTTGTCAAGTATGTCTCATTCCCTGAACGACCGCCCACCAGGTGTTCGATGAAATGTCTGGTTGAATAAGCGTAAAGATTCGATTTTTTTCTCTTACCTGTGTTTATTGGCAAGTCTGTGTTGCAGTTGCCCTCATATCAAATGTGTTGGTCTATTGTTTGTTTATCTCGATGTTGATGTGTATGAGGATTACTTTGAAGTTGAGTTTCTCAGTGGGTGTGGAACTGTAGTTATTTTTTGAGTTGGTGTTTGTAGGATACGATCGGGATTGGTAAAGCTGGGACGAAGGCCCAGTGTTTGGCGGCTGCAGCCAATGCGTTGAGAGATGGGAAAAGTGTGTTTATTGACAGGTGTAATTTGGAGAAAGAACAGCGCACTGATTTTGTTAAGCTTGGTAGGCCTGAAGTGGAGGTTCATGCGGTTGTGCTTGATCTTCCGGCCAAGCTTTGCATTGCAAGGTCTGTGAAAAGAACTGGGCATGAAGGTAATTTGCAAGGTGGGAAAGCTGCTGCAGTTGTCAATAGGATGTTACAGAAGAAGGAGTTGCCGAAGTTGAGTGAGGGTTTTCATCGGATTACGCTATGTCATTACGAGAGTGACGTGGAAGCTGCTGTTCGTTCGTATAGCTCACTGGGTCCTTTGGATACACTCCCTTCTGGTTTTTTCGGGGAGAAGAAACTTGATAACAAAGTCCAAGTTGGGATTATGAAGTTCTTGAAGAAAGCGGAAAATCCTGTGAATGCAAGGTCTGATACTGACAATTCTTATCCTCAGTCTGCTGTTTCCAACAAATGTCCCACAGCCAATTCCTACTTTAAGAAAGATCCTGAATGTGATACATCTTCCCCATATATTGGTCGGCAGAAATCAAATGATAATGAAATGTTTGACATAGTTGTTGAGAAAGCGTCTGATGTAATGTCTAGAGCCGGTATCAAGATTACTTCGGTTGATGACATTCCAACTTTAGCGTTTCCCTCCATCTCGACAGCAGATTTCCAATTCAACCTTGAGAAGGCATCCGATATAATTGTTGAGAAAGTTGAGGAATTTGTGAATAAGGTTCCCAACGTACGACTTGTTTTGGTAGACCTCAGTAAAGGATCAAAGATCTTATCCATGGTGGAAGCCAAAGTTTCGAAGAAGAACATTGATTCAAAGAGGTTTTTTACATTTGTGGGAAACATAACTCGACTTTTCTCTGAGGGAGGTCTGCACTGCAATGTTATTGCAAATGCTGCCAACTGGTAGGATTGTATGTCATCCATTCCTAGTTATATGATCTTTATCTCATGTCATGAAATTGGTTGTCATTCTTTGCTTGATTACCTGGTGATGTATTGCTATCATTTTCCATATTAAAAATATTTTGATATTGGTTGTTTGTTTTCTCATATCCATGTGAGTTACTTTACTGTTTGTTGATTCATCAACAGCGTGTTAGTTTATCTATTTTGAAAAGATATGTGCCTTCTTTGTATTGTCTGATGTTTAAGATTATTCGGTTACTCCATGTAGGCGATTAAAACCTGGAGGTGGCGGTGTTAATGCTGCCGTATTCAGTGAAGCAGGACCGTCCTTGGAAGTGGCAACCAGAGAAAAGGCTGCAAATCTCCATCCTGGGAAGGCTGTGGTCGTCCCTCTCCCTGCATCTTCTCCATTGTTTTCAAGGGAAGGGGTGACCCATGTTATTCATGTTCTTGGACCGAACATGAATCCACAAAGACCTGATTGTCTTAATAATGATTACCAAAAAGGTTGTGAGGTTCTTTGTTCTGCCTATTCATCGCTCTTTGAAGGTTTTGCGTCTGTTGTGAGGAGCCAAGATGCCAAACACAGTGAAAACTCCAAAATTCTTGAACTGGGTGGAGATCACCGAAATTTCAGTGCAGATAGTGATCTGAAAGTCAAGAGAGGGAATGCTTATGAATATGGGAAAAATAAAAAAAGCAAGGGAACCCAGGAAGAGCCTCAATTCAGTAGTTTGATCGGTAAAGAACGCAATGAGAATGCAGAGAATAAAAAGTCTTGGGGTTCGTGGGCGCAAGCTCTTTACAATATATCTATGAATCCCGAAAAGCATAGAAACAGTGTGTTGGAGATTTCGGACAACGCTATTGTTCTGAATGATTTATATCCAAAGGTATGTCCGGCTTATCTCATATTTTCTGCTGCTTTCATTTTGTCTGACTATACATAAACAACATCATGAGGCCACACATGTTTCATGCATCAATCTAACTCTCCCTTTCTTGTACATAAATTCCTTTTTATCCAGGCGCGAAGGCATGTTTTGGTTGTAGCACGATATCAACACCTAGACTGGTTGGGAGATGTTCAGAAAGAGCACCTCCCCTTACTAAAGGGGATGCATACTGTTGGCCTCAAGTGGGCTGAAAAGTTTATGTCAGAAGATTCTTCTTTGGTGTTTCGCATCGGTTATCACTCGGTACATCATCACTGCTCCTGCCATACATTCAAATATTAGCTTTAAACTTCAAAGCGTACAATATTTGGTTGTAAATTATGAACTAGTGAGGCAAGCATTTGTTAGGGAAACACGATTTTTTTACAATATTGATATGGTAGGTTTCCAAGTATTTTGTGGTCGATTTGTGTTGAGCTGTGTAAATTTTGCTTGTAAGTTAGCCAAGTTTCGTTTCACTTAATGACTTGGGAGCTGAAAAGTTCATCGAAAACGAGCCCATATTTTCCCATAGCTTTTAGTCACTATTGCGAGTAGGGTGGTCTCAGTATGTTCATCATGTCCAGCTGCAGTTATTACTTATTAGTCGTTAATTTGGTTCAACTTCATTTGACGCAGGCTCCTTCAATGAGACAGCTGCACCTCCATGTTATAAGCCAGGATTTTGATTCGAATCATCTCAAAAATAAGAAGCACTGGAACTCTTTCAACACCGCCTTCTTCCGCGATTCAGTTGTGGTAATTGAAGAGGTCAACTCTACTGGGAAAGCTGCCATCAGAGATGAAGAAAAGCTGTTGTCAATGGAGTTGCGCTGCCACCGTTGCAGGAGTGCGCATCCCAACATACCTCGCCTGAAATCCCATATAGCTAGTTGCCAAGCCCCATTAGCCAAGAGCCTCTTAGAAAATGGCCGCTTATTATGTGCATCTGGTTATACAACCTATGGATGTAGCACTTGAATAGTTCAAACACTAAAGGCTGAAGCAAAATTCTATTAATGTCAAGATGTCTTCTGTACATATTCTCAACAGCAAGCCAGATGCATTCATATTAACGATCTGGATATACAGAGTTCAGTTTGACATGCTGCCAAAACCATGCCAATGATGATATAAACTATGCATGTTAAAACTCAACTACACATTCAGAAATGGAGCCTCTGGTAAAATCATCTGATGGTTGGCTTCTGCAGTGTGTTGCTGAACTTTACATCACCATTAAGAATAGAGCCGACAAACCTCTCAGTTTCCTCGACAGTGACTTCTCCTGTGTAAGTGGCAAACTTTCTTTTCCGAGGTTTATAGGCTATCAAGAATTTGTCTGACGATCTGAAACCTGATTTGTCGAACGCGCTGAGAAATGAGGACTGCTTAGAAGCATCCAAAAGAGAGTATGTGACGGGATCTTTTGAACCAAAAGCCGAGTTTTGTTTCCTGGAAAGAGTTTTCTGCGAAACCTGAAAGCAAAGAGACCAGCGGATTAGGACATCCAACAAATTACCTAAATGAATCACCAAGCTGCATAAAAAGTGCTACATGGTCACAAAGATTGTCCGACTTCTTAGTGTAACGAACAGTAGACTGGCACCTACCGCAGAAAGGATAGCCTCCAGCTTGTCCCTAGCCTTGGCAGATCTAAATGCGCCAATGATGCACACTGGGGTATCTTCGCCGCACAAGGCATCAATGTTGGAACTTGTCAGCAGAGGGATCTTTTGCTGCTCTGACTCAGCTTGTGACTTCTTAGGTTGACTCGAGACCACCTTTTTATTTTGCTTCTCAAAATTATCAAATAAGCTAGAGAGCTCGCGAACTGCAGATTTCAGATCTTTCACCGCTATCCCTGATTTCAAGATGTGCTTCTCCCCGTTTGATAGCCAACCGACCACAGCAGGAAGGGCGTTAACACCCAATTTTTTTACTGAAGGGTGAGAGGCATCATCAACCTGCAACAGCACGGAAACAGCTTCCAGTCATTGTTTATGAAACATGCTTGAAACTAGCAGATTTGATTTTGGAAAAAATTGTACCTGTGCATCATAGAAAGCAAAGCGCTTGTGGTACAAACCACTTAGAACTCTCCAAATGATGGGTGTATCTTTCTTTGTGGAAAGAAGCAAAACTCTTGGTAAATTCGACCGTGTGGATGATGAAATGTCGAGGTTACCAACATCCACCCGTTTTGAAAATCTCGGTAAATGGTCCAGGCAGAAAGCTTTCAAATTCTTCGCGTTCAAATCATCATTATACTCCACCAGAGTGCCAGTTTCGCTTACTCTATATGAGTAGACAAATAGCCTAGGCGCAGTTTTGGGATACAAACCATATTCTTTGCAAAAGGACTGATCTGCTTGGCAGTTAACGCTACCAACCTGACGGAAAAATGGACGAGTTTCAGTATAGAATTTCACGTTCTAGTTTCAGCATTGAAGCTGAAGATGAGAGAAACTAACAAAAAAAAAAAACCATACCTCTATCGCGCCCCGCAGCATATCGGCCACTTCCTGTACTATAGATTCATAGTACTGTGTGCCCTTCAATTTCGGGGTGTAAGCTAATAACAACCACGCTCTCCCTTTCTCGGATATTTCCTTTTTAAAAACCTGAGAAGTCACCGCTCGCAGTCCATCGCTAGAACCTTTGGGACCAGGTTGCTGTGGTCTGGCTGAACCCCCGAAACCGCCGAACTGACTTCCCCCTTGCATATTCCCGCCAAACATATTGGACAATATATCGTTCAGATTGATACCAGATGACCCGGAGCCACCAGGGCCGCCGAAAGAAAATGAGAATGACTGTGAACCTCCCTGCCCACCCGAACTCTGCCATCCATCAGGCCTGAAGGAGAAACCACCGGGTCCCTGGGGACCACCATAGGAGGAATACCCTCCGGACGGATCCCCGCTGAATCCCATATTACCCTTTTCGTCCCCATACATGTCGTAATTTTTTCTCTTCTCTTCATCGGATAAAATTTCATATGCTGAATATTACATTACACACAGTAAGGAAATAATCAGTGTAAAATTATAATGTTTCTTCACTTGTAATATAACATACATAAAAAAAATATGCTGTTGAAATTCCGGCTGATTGCCGGCTTAACAGATTCAAACAAAAATGTAAACATTTAAAAAAAAAACTCACCGTTATTAATTTCTTCAAACTTCTGCTGTGCTCCCTTGTTCTTGTTTTTGTCGGGATGGTATTTGAGAGAGAGCCTGTAAAACAGCATAAAACCTTTTAAAAGAACAAAAACATAGCCTTTACAGCAATATCTAATGAGAAACTCAAGACATAATTTTATCCGTATTTTGGGGACTGATAACAATTGATATAAAAAGAACCTGCTAGCTACACGACTTACTTGTGGAAAGCTTTCTGAATGTCGCGTTGGCTTGCACTTTTATCAACCCCTAGGACCTGTAAACAAAGCAAACAAATTGCAATGCTGAGAGCGAAATTCACCTTAAACAAACAGACAGATTTCAGCCTCGAAGAAACACTATTATACCATAAAGCAAGTAGCCGTATACATTCAGAAAGCGGACAGAAACCTAACAAGGTAGACTGCCACACACATTCAAGAATCAAGTAGCTATCCAGCAAACACATACAGTGAGATATTTACACAGGGCAACTGCAGCTGCTGCTAAAAGTTCTACTGATGCATTTTTCCCTGAATGGAAGTTTTAGCGATGAAATTTTTCATAGCTCAGAGTTTTACCAATGAAATTGTCAGCATCCCACCATCACTCAACCTCAAATTCTTTAACTCTTAAAATCCAAATCATTCCGAAATATTCAAACCCTGAAACCCAAATCGCCAGTGCCACATTCATTAATCATCACATCTCCACCCAAACAATCAACTCTAAAACCCTAATCCCATCTTCCACAAATCCAACCTTCAAAACCCCACCAGCCCATTTGGCATTTCAAAACCAAACCAACCAACGGATCACATACCTTATAAGGATCAACGGTTTTGGCCACCGCCAGAAATAAAAGCAGCGACGCGGACAGAACTGCCACCGTCGTCAGGAACGATAAAGATTTCATCTTCACACAACCCAGCACGGATTCGCGCCTAAGTCAAATAGTAATGAGTCGGAAGCTATGAAACGATCGAAGATGATGGAACTTCACGATTGATTAAACCCGGCGAGACCGAATGAAGGAATCTGGAGTTTTAAAATCGCGATGTGTGTCGGTTTTGGGGGTGAGGAGAGAGAAGAAGAGCGTGTGTTTGTGTTTTCGCGGGTTGGGCAAAAGGGTCTAGACGCTTCTAGCGATGCGTTTTGGACACGTGGCGTGACTAGGTTGAGACACGAGAATCGACCAATTATATTTCAGAATACACGACTTTGTCGTTGGTGTTGATGAATGAGTAATATATAACGACGTTTTTCCGAGTCAATTAATGATTATTTTTCCAGAAATGTATATATTTAAATGAATATAGAAACATGATTGAATAAATATGTAAGTATTATCCTCGCTCCGTTCTCTAACATATGTCGTTTAAAATTAATTTAAATAGATTAAGGTGAAGTTAATGCTAGCGGTTGAACAAATTTAATGAGTGGGTGGTTGATATTTTTAAAAAAAAAATCGTGCAAAAAAAGTAAAATCGGTAGATCATTACTGGTGACGAATGATTTTTTATTTATTATAATAAAGAAGTGATTAATGTTTGAGGTTTTAAAATAGTCGTTGATATTAAATATGCATTGAAAATTATTAAATGACAAGTAAAAGTGGACAAAAGAATTCAGTTAAGTGACATATAAAAGATGACATAGGGAGTTCTTGACTAAATAAATAAATAATTCTTAATGGATTTAAAATTGTATAAAATGAGTAACAAATATAATTTGAGTTTTCAATCACGTTTTATTCAAAGAATATTTATTATTCAGTAAAAAATATTTTCATTATGAATTAAATAACATAATTTACATTTTTTAAACTCCGAATTTAAATGGAATTTTAATCAGCCTCTACCAACAAATTATATATATGAATGACAAAAAATTCCGTTTTTAATTAATACATGTGTTTTGCATAATTGAGTCATTTAATTTTTGACATCAGTTATTTAAATATTGTTGTTAAGTATGAAATCATGTTATTTTAGTACGATAAAATGACCTCATTCATCTATATGGCAACAAAAGTTAAAGTTACGAAAATTTAAAAATAAAATTTATTAATTGATTATATGATTATTATAAAATTAGTGTCTTATAATATATGTGTGACAACAATGTTACCATTTGAGTGAACTATTGAATAAAAGACACAAAACCAGCCTTTATGAACAAATAACTTCTGGTGAGGTAAGGCTTTGCTCAACTTGTGCATTTTTACAAAGTGCGTCCGCATCATCTCCAGTGATCTTTACATTTTTTATTTCGATGTCTGTGCAGCCGGATCCGTAAGAGCTACAGTCAAATATGATTGCATGTTTGCCCTGACATGTTCCCTGAATGTTCAAAAATTTCACGTCGCTGATAGCAACTGTCGATTCCTGAAAAACACAAAAACATTTTTATGAAGAAATATTTATGCAGATGGAGTGTGTATCGGAATATAGCATGAGTGTGCAATTCAGATATGTAAAACATTATAAATATATATATATAAATATATATATAATAAAAGTAGCGCAATGAGATTCAAAGAGAGGTCGATGTGGTACTTCGTCTGATAAATGTCTGACTTTATGATCAAAGTAGTTCTGATTAATAATGATTGGATTCTCCACATTTGACATGACAAGTTGATCGAAGGTAATTGAACGCGCATACCCTTCTCCACCCTGTTACAAAGGTAAGAGGAATTTAAATTTATCAATCTATTCAACAAATGGCAAATGTGCCAAAATCGAGTAACTGAAAACGGTCGGATGAATTTACCACCCAAGTCTTGATTCTTGCTCCGTTGGATGTTCCGGTGAATTTGCAGTCGTGAACGTGTATGTCCTCCACTTGCGCTTCTTCTCCGCCCTTACCCAGGCTTCCGACGCTATAACGTAAATGGATGATCAATTTAGTATATCGACATTTCATATGCACATAATATGATTCAAAGAGTAGAAGCAATGAAAAACATGACAGACCTGATCCCGTGGCCAGGTCCGCAATCAATATTCGATATGTTTATGGACTGGCATAAATTATTGATTGCGATACAATCATCACCTGTATAATGATTTAATCTTGAATTTATATTAATGCAGTCAAATACATAATATCACGCAGTTTCATTTTTTTTCGTATTTATGAATGGAGGAGAGATAAAGTGTACACGATCAATTACCTGTTCCAATTCTACTGTCTTTCACAATTATGTTAGTCGAATGAGAGATGTCAATTCCATCGGTGTTGGGACTTTCTTCAGGTGCTATGGCCGTGATATTAGAGATAACAGCATTGTCGC
>NQLW01000550.1:443475-503003 GCA_002312845.1 Kalanchoe fedtschenkoi
ACGGAGATCGATGTGATACCGTGTCTGCTAAAAGTCTGGCATGACGATCAACGTAGTTCTGATTAATGATGATCGGGTTCTTCACATTTGACATGATAAGTTTATCAAAGGTAATCGAACGGGCATACCCTTTTCCCCCCTGTTACATATGTAAGAGAAGTATAAATTTATCAATCTATTCAAAAAATGGCAAATGTGCCAAAATCGAGTAACTGAAATCGGTCCGATCTATTTACCGCCCAAGTCTTGATTCTTGCTCCGTTGGACGTTCCGGTGAATTTGCAGCCGTGAACGTGTATGTCCTCCACTTCCACTTCTTCTCCGCCCTTCCCCAGGCTTCCGACGCTATAACGATGATCAATTTATTATATTGACATTTCAAAGACAAATAAAGTGATTCGATGAGTAAAAACAAAGAAAAGCATGACAAACCTGATTCCATGGCCAGGTCCACAATCAATATTCAATATGTTGATAGATTTGCAGAAATTATTGATTGCAATACAATCATCACCTATACAACAATTTAATTTTGAACCAATATTAGTGAAATCAAATACATAATATCACACATTTTCGTTTTTTGTATTTATAAATGCATGGGAGTGAAATAAAGTGTACATTGATATTACCTGATCCAATTCGACTGTCTTTTACAATTATGTCAGTCGAGTGGGAGATATCTATTCCATCAGTGTTGGGACTATCTTCAGGTGCTATGGCCGTGATATCGGAGATAACTGCACCGTCACAATGAGAGATACTGAAATGGTTACGTGCACTGTTCCGACTGTTTATGCCACTCACTTTCAAGTTCGTACACCTGTTAAATGCGATATTCTGCAAGTGACGTGATGGAAAAAATTAATATCATAGAAAATAAATTACATTCTTAAAATTCATATTTTACAGGCATAATTAACATACAGTTGGTCTGTCTCCACAGTTCAGACGCTTCGACCACCAGACTTCTCCGTTGCCATTGAACTCTCCCGAGCCATCCACGACGAGGTTGTTGATTTGTAAGAAACTTATCCAGTCATTGCACTGTTTTTCCCATGCTTGTTTTTGAGTAGGTGAAACAATCTTGCCCAACACCTATAAATTCGAGCCAAAATATAAATTTTAAATTTTCAAAATCCGTATATATGAAACTGAATGCTTGTGAGATTATTAATTTACCTGGACATGAACGCCAGAAGATTTGCAAGGACCTTCAAATTCTGTCGGATACAGCAAGAATGTGTTTCCTTTTGGAATCAGTAATGTTCCACCTCTACTACATACATCTTTCCATGCTTTTTGGAAAGCCTTTTAATGGTCGAAAACAAAAAAGTTCGGTTAGAAAAAAAAAAACTTCTCACCTTAAAATACATCAAATTGAAATGCACAAGAAAAATAAAATAAATTTGTATTTGAACATAAGAACAAAAAATAGTAAAAAAAAGATGAACTGATTAATTACGGGTGCATCATTGGTCCGGCCATCTCCTTTCGCTCCATACTTCATGACATTAACTGTATTTCCATTTTGAGCCGAACTTGAACATGAGATAATAGGAAATATAAAGAAAACAATCAACATCGTCATTATGCCACCCTGAAACAAATACCACAAATATTTCAGCTTGAATTAACTCTCTATGTAAATAGCTAGATCAAAGTGTATATCTTAGTTGTGGCTCAGTCATTTCCATTCCTCATTACCATTTGGTTGCCCATGATATGAAGCAATAGATCCGGCCTTGACTTGCAGAGAAGTTATAAAATCAATCGCTGAAAATATTTTCACACTCGGAGAGGCTTTATATTCGGGCACATGGCGCTGGCGGGATGCGAGGAGTTGGAGTCGCTTGTCGAAATAATAAGAAAATAAACATTTATCATGTTTTTTAAAACAAAAATGATGAAAAATCACATTCAATATGAGAAATAATATGAAATTCATGTAATTTTTATTTCAATGAAAAAATTGACCAGCCATTTCGAGCAGGATGGCAATTACAAGCATTATGAATTTCATATTTAATCAAATATATTTTCCATCTATGTTAAAGATAGCTTTTAAGAAATCACATTACACCTATACAACACCAGTTAAATGTGTATGATATTGTAAATTGATTTTTCACATTTAAATCCAATTTTTTAATGAGTGTATGACTATTTGCAAAGAAATTAATATATATAAGTGTATATTTCCGTGTAATTAATATTAAGTTTTATTGAGATGGGACTAGTAGAGGAAAATTTTTTGGAAGGACATATTCCACCACGTGAACAAATCAATGGAGAGCCGTCACGTGACAATTTGACCAGCCATATTTTTATCTAAGTCCCTAACCATGGGTTAACTTATTGTGTGACTTTTACCTACTATTAGTTAGTTCTGCAATTTTGTATGTCGGCCAAATCAAAAAACAATTAACAGAAACTTTTTGTATTTACCAACTCAGTTTATCATGCGTACAGCAACTCAATTAATAATATCATATAAATTTTAATTGACACATGACCACATTTTTCTCATGATTAATACCCACAATCATGTCTAATGTAAATACCTCACATAAATAATTGATTGGTTCAAAGATGAAATTATTAAATATTAATAACAAAGTAATTTGGCATTTAACCTCAGCCCTTAACCATGAATTTTGTTGTCACATTTTTAGCACGAAATTATCATGTTTATAACAATTCCATTAGTCATTAGGGGTGGTGGCTAAGAGTCAAGGTGATCAATCCTTCATCAATAAGGTTTCGAGTTTAACTCCCACACTGATGATTGAGTGCATGATTATTTTATTTGTGTTTTTTCTATCTAATGTCAAAAAAATATAACTATTCCATTATTTCCATTCACGTATTTATTAATCCGCGATTGCTAATAGTTGATGTCCCGCGGTTCGGTACAAGAGTGTTTTAATAAATCTTATCTAGAATTGTAATTGTATATATATCATATGTCTATAATTTGCTCTCGAGGACGTAGGTCCACTGGCGAACTTCGTTAAATCTTGTGTGCTATTTACTATTTTACTCTTATTAATTAGCCGGAATTCTTAGCAAGTAGGCCTCAAAATAAAGTTGAAATGACTATGTCGAGTGCTAAATTCAAAGTGGTTAAGTTCAATGATCACGATAATTTCGCATTGTGGCAGACAAGCGTGAAGCATCTGTTAGCGCAGGAATGAATTCTGAAAACTTTGAGACCCGCGAAGCCTGAATAGATGAATAACGAAAATCGGGAGGATCTGCAGTAGTAAGAAAAAAGAACGAGATGACTGTGTTTGGCGGAAGAGGTTATATACCACGTGATGAATCTATCATCTCCAGGAGAGATATGGAAGAAGTTGGAGTCCCAATTTATATTAAAATCTCTTATGAATAAATTGTATCTAAAGTAGAGGCAGTATGGGCTAAAGATGTAGGAAAGAAGTGATTTGACTTAGCACATGAATGTCTTCAATCAAATCATCACGGATCTGGCACAACTTGAGGTGAAGCTTGAGGATGAAGACAGAGTAATGATCTTACTGTGTTTGATGCTTCCTTCTTATGAATAAATGGTGACCACTCTCACGTATAGAAAAAAAACTATCAAAGTTGAGGATATTGTTGCAGCCTTATTGGCTCAACACCAACGAAAGCAAAATATAAGGGAGAATTCTTCACGAGCTGACAGTTTGTATGTCAAAAGCAGTCAGGACCGTAGGAGGAAGTATGCGAAGGATGATTCTAGAAAACGAAACTCAAGATCAAATTCAAAGGTCTCATCTTTTACAAGTGTACGGAGCCAAGATATATGAAGACAGACTGTTCAATGTGGAAGAAGCAGACTGATGGGAAGAATGACAAATCATCAAAATCTATGAATGTGGTGAAAAATGATTCTAATTACAACAATGATGATATGCTTTCGGTTTCAACTACTAAGTTCGTAAATGCTTGGATTCTTGATTTATGATGCTCTTATCACATCACGCCCAACAAGGAGTGGTTCTCTACATACATGTAAGCTAATTCTAGTTCTTTCTATCTAGGTGATGATAGATATTGTAATATTGGTGATATTGGTGAGGTTAGAATCAGGAGGCATGACGGAATAGTGAGAACACTGTGTGAGGTTAGACATGTACCTGAATTGAAGAAGAATCTGATTTCTTTAGGCACTTTGCTTAAGAATGGTTTTATTCCTAAGGCAGATGAGGATACAAAAATCATCAGAGTTGTTAAAGGTGCATTGAATGTGATAAAAGAAAAGATGACTGCATGGAATATCTATAAATAATTAGGGAGTACGTGTAGGTGGAGTTCATCTGTCGAGTCACATGATGATAGCACAAAGCTATGACATATGCATCTTGTTTATATTAGTGAGTGTATTATGATTGAATTGTATAAAAAGAATCTGGCACATGGTGTTAAAAGTTACAAGCTCGAATCTTGTAAATTTTGTGTTCATGGGAAGCAGACTAAAGCCAGTTTCAAGACTAGAAAATACACAAGTGAAGAGATTATAGACTAAGTGCATTCTGATGTATGGGGCTCTGTCAAAGAAAAGTCAATGTGTGAATCTGTTTATTATGTTACGTTTACTGATGATTTCTCTAGGAGAGTTTGTGTGTATTTATTATAATAGAAATCCAAAATCTTTGACTAGTTTAAGCTGTGGAGAGCTGAAGTGTGGATAACCAAAAGGAAAAAAAGATCGAGTATTTAAGGTAAGATAATGGCACTGAGTATGCAAATTCGCAGTTCCTGAAATTCTGTGAGGAGAACAGGATTCGGAGGCACTTCACAGTTTGCAAGACACCACAACAAAATGGTGTTGTAGATAGATTGAACAGGATTTTGACTGAAAGGATAAAATACTTGAGATTGAATGTAGGATTTTGTAAAAACTTTTAGGCAGAGCTGCAGAAGATGTATGGACAAGTAATTCAATTAGTATTGATCGCTTATCGATTTTTGATTGTCTTGCTTATGTGCATGTACCTTGTGATGAGAGATCAAAAGAGATGATGAAAAATTCAAGAAGTGCATCTTTCTAGGGGTATCAAGGGATACAAGTTGATCTATTAGCAAAGAAGATGGTGATCAATAAAGATTCAGTCTTTGATGAGCAGTCTAAGTTGCAGCAAAATGAAGAGAAGGTGTAGTTATATTCGGACCAGATCCCTACATCAACAGAGAAAGTTGATAGTTCTACTTCAACACTTGATACCTCTAGTATAAATGATTTGTAGAGCTACAATTTGGTCAGACACAGTGTAAGACGCACTAATGTAAAGCTTCTAGATAGATTTAGTTTTGAAGACATGATCTCTTATGGACTTCACATCAATAGTGAAGATCCAATTACTTTTCAAAGAACTATCACTAGCCAGGAGAAAGATAAATGTATAGCTGCAATGGTAGAAGAGAATGAGTCTTTGAAAAAAAAACGATACATGAGAGCTAGCTTGGGAGGGAAAGAAGTCTACTGGTTGTAAATGAGTGTACAAGAGGTAACACAAGCCAGTTATTTCAAACAAGTTTAAGCACTATTTGGACTTGTTGAATTTTTGCGGCTGCCAGAAGAGCAGGAACCCCCTACCACTTTGAGAAGTGAGATACCCTGAATTTTATTTTCTAAGGAGCATCATATTCGCAAAAGTGGAGATTTCTTGGGTGTAGCTCATATACTGATAAAAAACTTATGTCAGAGTGGAGCATGAAGTGACATAGAGTTGAATCTCAGTGGATCGTGACAGCAAGACTAGTAGTTGCGTGTCATGATTAAGTGAGTTTAGAGTTGCGGGGGTTGATGCCCATGATATGATACTTGAGTAATTTAGTAAATGTGTGCCTAGGGTTACTATATATATAGGTATATAGATGAGGTTCAAATGAGAATCCCTCGTTCATTAAGAGCTGAGAACCCCATTGTTCATTAAGAGCAATAATTCATTCAATGAACTATGTATTTTTAATCGATGTATTTTTTTCAAAAACGTATCGAAAATCTATTCAATACGGATCTTGAATTGAAGCTTATAATATTTTACATTTAATTATGAAATTTGTTTTTTTCAAAAAAAATCGCGTAATTAGATAAATTGAGTTGAGTGAAATTGAAATAAAGATAAAAAGTGAAAGAGAGAGCGCGCTGAGGTGTCACGTCTGCATGTGCGACACGTGTCCAATGCATGTCTGAAAGTATATTAATCATCGAACATTTTTGCCCCTCTGAACACGTGTCGCACACCGAGAGTGGACACTTGGCAGCATCTGGACGAATCTGGACAGAAATAGACGGGGATGACGGGGGTTCGCAGTGCGTACCATAAAGGGGGTTCCCAACTGATCCCCACCCTAGGTATATATATAACCTAATTGAGACGACAATCTCAATAAGAAGCAGACACTCTTTGCTTCCAACGACGTAGGTCCACTGTCTAACCTTATTAAATTTTGTGCGCTCTTTAATATTTTACTCTTGTTAATTAGTCAGAATTCTCAATAGAATCTAAAATTTAAATAAAATTAGAAAAAAGTTAAGGTATTTGGACACCACATATAATTAAGATTTGTGCGTGTATAATGATGAAAAAATTTGTGAGATTTGAGAATAATTTTAGGAAGAAATATGATAAAAACACGACCATTGTGATACTTAAGAATAATCTTAAGGAGTACGATAAAAACACGAAAATTTTTGTCAGTAGCAAAATAATTTTTTGGCTTGGTAAGCTTCCAACGCTAAATATTATATTTCGATAGTAATGTAATTCAAAAGCTCGGAATAATAGTAAAAACTTTCTCGTCATGATATTGTGTTCGTTTAAGATAATATTGGGTAGATTAAGAAGATATTAATATTACCGGTTTAGTAAATTTAATAGGTAAGTAATTACTGTTTATTTTAAATTTTCGTGTAAAAAGTAAACTTGGTAAATTATTATGGTGAAGAATAATTTTTTTTATTAATTATGATTATGAAGTGATTAATGTGTGATGTTTTAATATAATTATTGATATTAAATAAGTAAAAGTGGACAAATAAATTCGGTTAAATGACAAATAAAAGAGAACATAGAGTTTTGTCGCAACGTGAATCCAATTCAATCATTCTTAAATTCAATGGGGTTTTTTTGGTTTTTAATATATATTTTTATTTATTTTGATTATTATGAGTTGAATATTTTTATATTGAAATGTTTTAGATTAGAATTAGGTTATAAAAATTAAAATTTGAATTAAATTTAAGATACAAAACTAAATTAAAAATATAAAAAATTTTACAATTTTCCTTTTTTTAGTACGACTATCACCAATCCACAAAGTAATTTGATTTTTATATGAGTACAGTACTCTCATATATTGACTAGTAGGGTAGAGCATTCATCGGTTAACCGAACCGAATTGCTGTTCGGTTAATCGAACCAAATTAACCAATTTCTAAAAGTCTTCATTGATAACCGAATCGAATTATATGGTTAACAATTCGGTTATCGGTTAACATTCAATTAACCGAAATTAACCAAATTAATTGAACAAAATATATATTTTATAAATATTTATTTGTAAAAAGATTTTTTTATTTAATAAATTTATTTTGTGGTTAATCGAACTAAAAAATTTCTCTTCCATTAACCGAACCGAATTAACTAAATTTATTCGATTTTTAATTAAACTAATCAAGCCAAATTAATTCACATAAAGTATATCAATTCGGTAAATCACTTTTCACGCTCTCTCAGTGACCCTTGTCATTACTGATGCAATTAGAATCATTACTAATCATATCGGTAGTCACACATTGATATTTGAATAGGAAGGTTGTTAAGTATAATTAATACACTTAATTAATCATCACTTGGCTTAATAAAAAAATTAATTAACCGCCCCTTTAATACCATCCGCGGCAGGCCCACATGTCGGTTGTCAACCAACTCGCACCGTCCTTTTCATCATTCAATTCAATCAAATTCAATTCAATTCTGTCAACTGCCAACCCTAAACAAGAACGACATTCTCTAGGGTTTCCATTTCGCTGCAACCTTCTTCGAGATTCATCTTCTAGTTGCGGCGCGAATGGAGACCACCGGATCGCCGTCGAATTCCGCTCCGCAGTTCCGGCTGCACGACCAGTTACAGCTTCTGGAGTTTGCGGATCGGTTCGTTGTCAAGTCCGTTGCGTCGCCTGACAGAGGGTTTTCGATTTGTCTGCGTGATGGAAATGTCGAGGTGCTCGCCGGTAAGGCGCTTGGTTGGTTGGTTATTATTGTGGCTTTTAATGCGCTTCGCTGGCTGGAAATTGTTGAATGATATTCTTTCTGTTGCTTGTTTGAATCTTTCTTTCTTTTTCTTGTTTGAATTTTTCTTTCTTTTTTTTGTTTGAAACTTTCAATCTTGTTAATTGATTAAGTTTATCTAGTATTATGCAACTTTAATGTCTGAGGTTTTGAGATACTATGATGATGCTCAGATGCTGTGTGTGTTAGGAGATCAGAAATTGTGATATTTTTGTTTTTTTTGAACGATTTAGGCTGTGATTTTTCAAATGTTCAGTTTAAGTTAGATGGAGCTGAAAAACAGATTGAAGCATCGTTTGTTGGAGCACAGTTGTAATGTATGATCGGAACTTGTGGGCTTGAGGACAAGTCATTGTATTTTGGTTATATCTGTTTGAAAAAAAAATTATTAGTTTCTTAAGCATGCTCGTGACTATAAGTTTATATCGTTCAGGAAGCTGTTGTTTTCTAATGAATTATGATAACTGTTTGTAATGACTTCACAGATGATACAAGTGCCCCAAATCCATGTAAAGTCTCTACGATATATGGCATTGCAGGAACAATTAGATTGCTCACAGGTAGTTACTGTTACATCATTACTTGTACTAAGCAATAAACTCTCTTCATTTCTTGACAACGTTCATTTTATCTCCTCCCTTCCACTTCATTTGGGCTCATGCTTATTTCCCAAGTCATCCAGTTACTTTTCCTCTCACATTGCCCATTACCTATTTGATGATGATTTTTAAGTATACTATCATAGGTAAACAGAGTTTGACGCTCAAACACAGCTTTTGTTATTTAGATCAGCTTACCCAAGCACATCCCTTAACTGAAGAGTATCCTTCACTATTTGAACGATAGGAGAGAAAATAACGAAAATTAGAAGGGTATCAGATTCTGATTGTTGATTTCTCGTCAGGTGCTGTCAACATTGATTTGTAAGTCTTGTTAGAGCACCGTTTTACATTTTTTTATTTTCATGTTAATGAAATACCAGAGTAATTTAGCTCTAAATTATCAATGTATGCAATCGACTGAGGATGGCTATTGCTGGTGGTTCCAACCCATTATTTGTCATCCTGAGAGAGACATGCCTAAATCTATCTTGAATCAATGAGAGCAACCCACTCACATCTTGGTTTGATTTTATTCTTTTCCAAACAGGTACTTACCTGCTTGTAATTACGTCTCGGAAGGAAGTGGGGAAGTATTTTGGTTCCTCTGTTTTCCTGGTGACGTCCATGAAATTTGTTTCATGCAATGAAGCCTCAAGGCTTTCTACTTCTTATGAAGTGAGTAATACTTTTTATATGCTGTGATGGTAGCTCCAAACTTATTGCAAGATTACACGTTACAAATGTAGCCTGACAAAACTGTTCTATCTTGTGCAGAAAAGAGACGAGGCGTACTTCATGTCTCTGTTGAAAACAGTGGAATCAACACCCGGACTGTATTATTCATATGACACAGACATGACAGTGAAGTAATAAATACTGCAGTGTGGTTTTCAATTATATTTTGCTAATGAAAACACTATTTTTCAACATCCTTTTCTCTTATGTCTGATCATGTATATCAGCTTGCAGAGAAGAGTCAAATTAGCTGACGGATGGAGTAGAAAACCATTGTGGAAGCAGGTTAGCTCCTATTGGAATTGAATCTGTTTGCATTCTTAATGAGGATGGGGTCCTCGTTCAGATTGTTTGGAATGCTTTGCACACAGTCATGCAATCATGAGTAGCGGGGTCATTATGGTTGGAATGTTTGCATTATTTTTAGGTAATATCTCAAATGTGAAAGGTTAAAGGTGGGCAGTTGAATATCAAACTTCATTTCTGCCCAGTCATAAGGATTCTGTTTGTATGCTAATGCTCTACATCTCCTTTTAAATTCAGTCATTAGAGGCCTCAATTTTATCTATAGTTGACTGAATTTCCAACAACTATTTGGAGCTTAACCTGGGATGGGTCCACAGGGTTAGACAAGGGATTATTTTACTTGGATATAGCGTTGAACCTCGTCAGGTGTCAAGCAACATCAACAATGATTAATTCAAAACATAGACCTAACTATGCTGGAGATTACCAGTCAAGTAATGGAATTTTGTCAGGTTCTCAAATCTCAGTTATCTGGCACTCTCTTTCTTTTGGCAGGCTGATCCTCGATTTGTTTGGAATAGGAATCTTCTGGAGGAGCTTATTGAATACAAAGTGAGTTCTCTCGTCTTCCCAAGTTCTAATGTTTGTGACAGTGTGGGTAGTATTTTGGGGGATATTCCTGATTTCGAAACAAATTTCACACCATCACAAACAAGAAATAGCACCTACTAATAACTAACCCTTCTAATGATCCATGATGGCAACCATTTGACACTTGAAATGTTCTTATTTTTTGCCGACAGCTTGACGAGTTCATCATTCCTCTACAGCAAGGAAATATCCTGATGCTATTTGGATCTTCTTTATATTATTATGAGGATATGAGCTGTCAAAATAGGTTTTGAACATCATTCTACACTTGATACTTCCTCTCTGCTTCTATTCGTGCAGAACTGGGTGACCTATCATGTTTTGACGTCAAGTGTTTAGCCTATTTCTTCCCCTGAAATTATTTTTTGCTATAACTTTAACACATATCTAAGCTTCCAGTCGGTACAGCTTGATATAAAAGACTGCCCTGTGAATATAACATTAGTTTCAAGACGGTGCACACGTCGGTTAGGTATTTGATGATGAGAACATACTTCCTGGTTTTTTATTACCAATTTATATGTGCAATCAGTTTGATATTATGATTCTCATTTTGATGAAAGGTACTAGAATGTGGAGAAGAGGAGCCAACCTGGAGGGAGCAACTGCTAATTTTATTGAAACTGAGCAATTGCTAGAGGCTAAAGGTTTTAAATGTTCAATCTTGCAGGTAGTTCTACAGAAAAACGAAATATTGATAAATATTGGTAAATTCAAATTATCAAACGAAATTTAATTATGTCCTTTTTTTGTTCTTATTCATATGCTTTTCAAGAATTTTCTTTATTAATCTGGAACAAAATATTATGCATATCTCAACATCGATAAATTGATTGATTAAGATAATCTATTGCATGAATTGCTATATGAGTAGTTAGGAACCATACAATATCTATTTACATATTACTAATATTTAAATTAAATAAAACAAATTTAATATGATAGGAAGACGTGCCAAGTAAGTTGCTCCAACTCTTGTATTATTAATGTAATTGCTAGCATCATTTCCATTCGGATTTGCTGGAACTGGAATTAGCAATATTATTATATTTAGTCACCCGGCTTTAAGCTTTAAGCTTCAGCTGATCTTTGATCTGTTCAAAATAATAACTGTTGTTCCAATACTAAGTAAATATGATAGCTAGAGTTGGATATCTGTACTATTACTTGGCACAAATTACACGTAATTTCTATAACTGAAGTTTTTTGTTGTTCTTTTACTCATAATCATGTTCACATAATAATGTGCTTTCTATTCTATCTTCCAGATTCGCGGTTCCATTCCTCTGCTTTGGGAGCAGATAGTGGATTTGAGCTATAAACCACGTTTAAGAATAATTGATCATGAAGAAACGGTTAGTAACTATTCAGCATTTTGAAGTGCTTTTGTTTATAGACCAAACTCATTGTTTATCTCTGCTTCGTTGTATGCCTCAGCCAAGAGTAGTGGAACGCCACTTTAATGATGTTGCACAAAGATATGGAGATACAATTGTAGTCGACTTAACTGACCAAGTATTCCAGTGTTTCCTTTCACTACATTATGCATCAAGTTTATATTTTAGTTGAACAAGTGCACATAATTTGTCATTTATCAAAATCTGGAAATGTCTATGGTTGATGGGGATTTGAAAAGAAACTTTACATCATTTTCTATATTTGATCCTACATAATAATAATAAATTATGTCCCATCTGTTTTCTAATAATTTTGCAGCATGGTGATGAAGGTCAATTAAGTTCTGCATATGCTGCTGAAGTTAAAAGGCTTCCAAATGTGAGGTGACAATATTTACTTGCGCATATTGGATGGTTTTATTTGAACAAGACGAACTTATCTCATTATGGGTATTTTACGGATTCTTTGAAATTTCTTTTCAGAAGTTTATGTGAATCTATGCTCCACTCAATTTGCCCCTTTGTCATGATTTAATTTTCTAATATTCATTGTGTGTGTCAGAATAATGACTCAGTCTAGACTCTAGAGCGGTGAATATTATTTGAGAGGAATTGTTTCTCAAATGTCCTGTCTCACCTTGTTTTGTGCTCTATTTTTTCTGAAGATTATTTTGTCATCCTCGATTCCCTAACTTGGCGCACAAAAGATAATTGTGTATGTGCTACGGAGTGCAGGTATGTGCGGTTTGACTTTCATCAAGCTTGTGGTAACTCGGGTTTGGAAAACTTACAACTTCTCTACAATGAAATCTCTGAAGACTTTGAAAAGCAAGGGTAATGAAGTTTGTATGAATCAGTTCCTATGAAGAAGTATGCCACTACATTAGTTGGGTATGCTTGTGGTTGTAATTTTGTAATTCTGTTTTTAATTATTGCTGTTGCAGCTGAGCAGATACTTCCTGATGGACCCAGATGGTAATACAATAAAAGACCAAATTGGAATTGTCAGGTCCAATTGCATAGATTGCTTGGATAGAACAAACGTCACCCAGGTTTGCGAAATATGTATTTTGGTAGTTCTGTTTTTAGGTGTGCTAAATTAAAGGTCTGTTTTTTCTAGGCAATCAAGTTTTAATCATATCTCTTTACACAGGCTTATCTTGCTCAAAAATCTCTGAATATGCAACTGCAATCGATTGGAGTTTTCTCGTCAGAGGAGAGTATTTCCATGTTCGGGGAAATTTACGAAAAATTTTTGACCAGTAAGTAATCAACTATTATATTATGTGTTGTTTTATGTTCATGCTTGACATATTGTGCATATGGTAGTGTGGGTTGATCAAGGCGATGAAATAAGCCTCGAGTACGCTGGTACGCATGCGCTGAAGCGGGACATGGTCAGGTGATATATCATGTAATTGGACTTTGATAACCACAGTTTGATTGAACAGACTCCTAGTGACATTTTTGTAACCACACTGCTTGCAGATTTGGAAAACAGACCTTTTCAGGGATAATTAAGGACGGAATGAGTGCTTTGTCGAGATATTATCTGAACAACTTTCAAGATGGAGTTCGACAGGCAAGTGTTTTGTTTTAATTGTGTTATGTTCAATAGGCATTGTGAGTCATCATCCTCTTTCTGGTACGGTTACTCAAAGAAATCCCAATTTCAATCTCAGGACGCTATTGATCTTATCATTGGTCGGTACAACATCAACAGAGACAACCCTTCGCCTTTTCAGCTCAATGGATTTGAATCCCTTTCTGTGAGCCACTCGATAACTGCTCTCTTAGCTGCTTCAACTTTCTCAGTTCTCCAAAAGTTACAGTCTGTGCAATATAATATCTCAATCTCAAACTCATTCTGTTTATGTTTCCTTTCACAGTATTTACCTGTAGCATCAGCATTAGTGATCGGTGGTTTAACATGGACCTCCCTCACTCTCAGCCAAGGTGCGTGTTTAGTGTTCGAAAACAATAACCATAGGTTCTTTACTCAGTTTCTTTTCCTAGTGTCACCAAACACTAACCTTTCTGTTTTGGTACTCATTCTTGTAGCTGGACGACATGCACATCATTTCATTTCAACTGTGGTATGGGCTGGAGTGGCTGCAGGCGTTACAGCAGTCGTCAAAGCCAATGGAAGACAATTCTGTTCACGGCCACGATTGTGTGGCCTTTTGTAAGATTTGACTGCTTATTTGTCCAAATGGCTTCTGTATGATTTGTTTCAGATTCAAAAAAGTTGACCTAAATGGAAGGTGATGGAATTTCATCATGTTTCAAGAATAGAAGATAGGTTGAACAAAATGCCAGGGGTGAATTTTGTTTATAAAAAAAATTATTAATATAATATTACATGCACGCACATCTGATGATCACCGATCTGATCAGGAACCAGTGGCAAAATTTCACTCAAAAGTAATCCACAAACATGAGGTGCCACTTTGCATTTCGAGTTCTACAATATTTGCAGCCACTTTTATAATAACAGGGGCATAACTGAGAGATAACATGTTGCATTCGTGACGGGTCTGAAGTCTAAAACTATACTAGCTCAATCAGACAGTTTCCGGAGAAGCTATGATGAGTTCTAGCAGCACAACGTGCAGTGAGTTGAATATGATTGCTAGAAATTCAGGATCAGAAACCTACGCCTTCTCCATTCAAAATTTCTGTAGTTTTGATTTTCTTGCTCACCAGTTCCTTGAGCTCTATATCGACAGGAAACCTGTGCTCTTGCAGCTTCGAAAACACCTGTTTTCGACGAGGTCAATGAGAAATATACACGAGTCCGGAATCACTACAGTAATACTATCTTAGTGAAGAACCGTGCAAGTATTTCGATTCCATATAGTGAAAGGGAAAGTAAGTTACCAGTGCTCCATTGCAGTATACTTCAAAAGCGCCAGAACTCTGTAAGAACGACTGAAGGAAGTTGCCAAGAAGCCATGTGGTTGAAATGGTCCCGAACCTATTGGCTCGCAGCTTATGGTACCATGGAGGCGGCACTGCGTACCCCAGCCGTGGAAAGATATGTTCCCCGCCCATCATCAGCCCCATCACTCCCACCTGAGCAACCGGAACCAGTTTGCTGAGCAGGCGTTTAGGTAGCGTGGGAGGATAGTTTTCAAGCACGACGTTGATCCCAGGAAATTCTGCTAGAAGCATGTCCCTAGTCTTCACAGCGTTCCCTCTGCCAAAACAGTACCGAGTGATCATCAGAAAGTAAGACTTGAAAAGCACAGTACAAGCTTGCAATACACCACAAGACATACTCGGAATCTTTGGGATTTGTTTTATCACATACACAAATAAATTGAAGAATGCAACTTTGTGGATGATCAGGAATCAAACAACAAAAGCACACAGATATCAGCCTACTGAGGCGCTCAATGTCAATGAAGATTAGCTTGTGTAGCGGTACTATCAACGTCATGTTGGGGAAAAGACTCTACTAGATGTCTCACATTCCTTACTGGTGGAAGTATTATGCAGTTGAAACTAAACTGATCAAGTCAAGTGGATGATGCAAGTCCACAAGTGACGGGGATCCTTGGGAATAAGACATCGTGAAATTTCCACATCTGTTAGCTTAGAGACGGAACACTCGCTATTTACAACAAACTCTAGTCTAAGAGTTACAGGTTCGGACTTTTTAATTCATAACCATCTGACATAGTCGGATCCACTGGGGGCATTGGGCATTCACACCCAAATTCAACCCAAAATACCTTTAACCATAGTAAAAAAAACTATATTCACAATTTCGACTAAATTTTAGTTTTATCGCCATACCCCCGAATATGAAACCCAAAAACCGCAGCTGACATCTGACAAGTGAACCATTGAACAAGAGCTTCAAAGACTATTCTCTATTCATTTACTTAAACCGAACCCGAATCAAATAATGAGATGATACATTCTCAGCAGCTCAAAAATTCCTGCACATGTCAACTATAAAAACAAGCACTCTTCACTCATCTTCTACATGAAATATCTTCCAGAACTGATTAAGCAACCTTGTCAGATAATCAAGCCACAAAGATGATGATGAAAACGGGCACAGAAAACTTACTTGTAAGAACAAGAGGAGCAAAATCTGATCAACACGGTGTTGCCAGCCCCGATTCCATTCATCTTCTGCAACACAAGTGAAAAAACAAAAACATATTCAATCAGCCCAAAAACGTACAAATATGACGAAACAATGATCGACCCAGATCGATTTAGGGGCACCTGAGTCGGAAAGTCTAGGGCTTGCGGCGGCATGTGAGGATGATCGTGGGCGGGGAATCCATGGTGGTGGTGGTGTGCCGGCTTGGGCGGTGGAGGAGCGAAGAGGTTGAAGAGGTCGGAGCAGAAGAGGAAGATCGGCAGCCCGAGTAGAAGCAGGTGAGCTCGATCCATTGCAGAGCGATGACTTGTCGTTCCGCGGACGAGCGAGCGCGTAGGTTTTTGTGGGTTGTGGTTTTCGAGTTGTTTTAACTTTTAGGCATAGTTATCAGAACCGGACCGGACCTGCCGGTTCGACCGGTTCGACCGGGAACCGGACTTGGTACCGGTCCGATTTAAAATTAATATCGGGTTGCATACTGAATCGGAAAAAATTGGGTAAATCAATCGACTTTTTATTAGTGTAATTGATCGCCCGAGTAGGGTTCGAACTCAAGCTCTCTATATTTTAGGCAGAATCATTAACCAAACAAGCTGTCTAAGTAACATATTTTATTATTTACAATTATCACTTTAGACTTACTATATTATAATGATTGTAAGTAATTGAACTAATAATCGAACCGATTTAAACAACCGATTCAATCAAAAAACCAAAAATCAGAACCTTGACCGAATCGATCTCCGGTCCGGTTCGGATAACTATGCGTTTAGGCCTCAAAGGTCAAAGCAAACAATCCATGAGTATAATGAAATACAGTTGCACCCCTTAGGTATTACGAAAGACACTAATGCCAACTGTATGTGATCCGCTTCCGTATCCGGTGTAATTTAAGCGATCTGAATATAATTTGCATAATTATTATTAAAATCAGATGGTAAATGTTATAGATTTGGTTCTTGATTTTCTGATTAAACTGATAATATGTATTGGTTTTAATAACTATAATAATTTGATTTTGTTAATTATGATTCGGTTCGATTAGTGTAACCTGATGTTATCTGGTGCGATTAATATGTCTGAATAATGTTATCCGGTTCGATCAATACGCATGATGTTATTCTTTTAGATTCAATGTGGTTCTGTTAAATTTTCCTGTAATTTTTGAATGCTGTTTAGTAATATAATATGACAATTTATGTTTTTTTTTTGCATTATTTTTATAATTGATTTTATTGTGAAGGCTAGTGTCAATATCATATGATTGAGTAGCAAATAAACATATGTCGTGCGTGCTGATGTGTTAAACATATTCTAAATAGGCTATAATCAGATTATCTAGACTAAACTCTCTACCATTATTCATTAATGTATATGTCTTTCCTATATACTTTTATCTCGCATAATTGACATATAGAATTTATATAATTGGCTAAATGGTATGATAATATTAGGGTATGAGCAGTTGTTTACTTCTTATTGCAGTATCTAGTGCATGAGGTCGTATATTTTACTTATTTTGGTTCATTACATGATTTTATCTTTAGTATCAATTATCAACAAAATTACAAGTCAGTCACCTAAACTACACATATGTCTAACTAATTTTTTTTTCTATATTAAGTTTTACATATTTCCCACCAAATTTACAAAACCCTCAACTGCGTCTCTCTATTTTGACTTGTGTCAGTCACTAATCTTACAAATCAATGTCCTCATGGATCAACTCTGACTTGCCTTAGTAGTGAGGAAGGTGTAAAATTTTATTTATATATTATTCTCAACGACAATATTATCAAATTGACGCCATTGACGCAGCCTGTTAACAGATCGAGCGCATGACTTCTTAATTGACCCAGCGCGTGACCTTTTCACAGACTGATCCTGTGCCCTGCTAAGTCTCAGATCTGTTGTCCTGTTTCACTGCATCATTCGACTAATGCTTTGTTCGCTGTTCAGTTTATGAATCCTCAGTTTCAGGACCATCCATTCCCATTATATGCCAATCTCGAGCAACTATTTTTTAGAGACGTGAAAAAGAAAGAGCAGTAAACCGACAATAAAGAAGACAACACCAAGAAAAAGGACCATAAGAGAGCTGACTGCATTAACAATTCATGACCAACCCCAGTGCATTTAGCCTGATGATGAAAACGATGTAGATATTATGATTAATGTTCATGCTATACACCAACTCATTAAATTTTGAGGGACACTGAGAGAAGATGTGCAGTGACATTTTCACGAATTCATGTGATTTGCACCACAATTCAGGTTAATGACATTCCCCAATTTCAACAATTTTTTCATGAAAAACCGTACTCGAAGAGCGAACTTTTGATGGCCGATCTAGGCATGATCGAAGAAACAGATTGGGACAAAAACTACCGCGACATCTATAGACTACACACAGAAGGTGATCATTGCTTAGTATTGAAAATACTAGTCCATAGATAGGACATAAAAAGAAAACCTAAACCGGTTTATTTTTCGCAGGGGTATATCCACAAATTTGGTTATTTAGTCCGGAAACAAAAATCAGAACTAACAAGCCAGCAATCTAATGTGAAATTTTTTAAGACTCCTATCCAAGTTTCATGCGATTTAAACACGTTTTAGGTGTCAGTTTCAGCAATTTATCCATGAAAAATTGTGCCCAAATAGAGAACTTTGAAGGTCGATTTGGGCACTAACAGTGAAATGGATTAAGATGAAAACTGTGTGACATTCGTAGGCCGCACGATAAAGTGATCCTAGCTTAGTTATGAAAACAGAAATCCATAGATAGGACAAATAAAAGAAAATCCAAATTGTCCCATTTTCGTAGTATATCCACAAATTTGGCAATTTGGGTCTGAAAATAAAAATCAAAACTAAAAAGCTCACAACGTAATATGAAATTTTTTATGACTCTTGACCAAATATCATGCGATTCAGACATTTTTACGGCCCATTTCAACGATTTATCTATGAAAAATCGTGCTCGAAGAGCGAACTTTGAATGACCGATCTGAGCACGAACGGAGAATGGAGATGAACATTGTCGTTTCATCTATAGATGGCATGTAGAAGGTGATCTTTGCTCAGTTTTGAAATTAGAAGTCCGTAGGTAAGACAAATAAAAGAAAATAATAATTGGCCAATTTTCTGTATGGGTGTATGTATACCCACAAATTTGGTCATTTGGACTCAGTAATGAAGATCTGAACTAATAATTCCACAATATAATATGAATTTTTTTAAGAGTTTTGGTCAAATTTCATACAATTCAAACACGTTTTAAGGGTCTATTTTAATGATTTATCCATGAAAAACCATGCATGAAAAATGAACTTTGAAAGGCCGATCTAGTCACAAACAGAGAAAAGGATTGGAAAAAAACTGTAGTGAAATATATAGACAGCAGGCTGAGGGTGATCCTAACTTGATTTAAAAAACAGAAGTTCGTATGTAGGACAAATAAAAGAAAACCAAAATCAGCCAATTTTCTGTAGTAGACTCATAGATTTGATCATCTGGGCTAAGAAATGAAAATCAAAACTAATAATCATACAATATAATATGAAAATTTTTAAGACTCTTGACCAAATTTCATACAATTCAGACACATCTTACGGGTCCGTTTTAATGATTTAGTCATAAAAAATCGAGCCTGAAGAGTGAACTTTGAAAGATCGATCTAGGCACGAATGGAGAAAGGGATTGGAACGAAAACCATCGTGGCATCTATAGATGGGACACAGAAGGTGATCCTGGCTCAGTTTAGAAAACAAAAGTCTATCAGTAGGACAAATAAAAGAAAACCAAAATAAACTCATTTTTCGTAGGGGTATACCCACAAATTTGGCCATTTGGACCCAAAAATAAAAATCAAAATCAAAACTAACATACCCACAATATAATATGAAATTTTTTAAGATACTTGGCCAAGATTCATGAGATTCAGACACGTTTAGGTGTCCATTTTAGTGATTTATCCATTAAAAATCGTGCCCTATGAGCAAATTTTGAAGGTCGATCTGGACATGAATAAAAAAATGGATTGGATGAAAACTATCATGATATTAATAGGCGCATGCAAAAGGTGATTCTAGTTTAGTTTTGAAAACAGAAATCTAAATGTAGGACAAATAAAAGAAACTCGAAAACGGTCCATTATCAGTAATATACCCACAAATGTGGTCATTTGGGCTCAGAAATGAAAATCAGAACAAAAAAGGCCACAATGTAATATGAATTTTTTTTGAATCTTAGCCAAATTTCATATGATTCATACATGTTTTAGGAACCTGTTTCAACGAATTGTTTATGAAAACAGTGCAAGAAGAGCGAACTTTGAATGACTGATATGGACACGAACGGAGAAACAAAAATGAAAACTGTCATTTCATCTATAGACAACGTGCAGAAAGTGATTCTTGCTAAGTATTGAAAATAAAAGTCTGCAAGTAAGATAAATAAAAAAAATCAAAATCGGTCAATTTTTCGTAGGGGGTATACTCACAAATTTGGTTATTTGGGATTAGAAATGAAAATCAGAACTGATAATCCCATAATATAATATGAAATTTTTTAACATTCTTGGCCAAATGTCATGGGATTCAGACACATTTTAGCGGCCCGTTTGAATGATATATCTATACCCATAAGTTTAGTCATTTGGGCCGAGAAGCGAAATTCACAACTAATAATCCCACAATGTATTGTGAAATGTTTTAGACTCTTGGCCAAGTTTCAAGCGGTTCAGACGTGCTTTAGGATCCCGTTTCAGCGCTTTATCCATGAAAAATCATGTTCAAAGAGAGAACTTTAAAAGACCGATCTAGGCACGAAAGGAGAAATGAATTGAGACAAAAACTATCATGGTATATATAGACGGAACACTAAAGGTGATCCTTGCTCGGTTTTGAAAACTAACGTCCATAGGTAGGACAAATATAAGAAAATAAAAATCAATCCATTTTCTGTAGGACCCACAAATTTAGTAATTTGGATCCTAAAATGAAAATCAGAAATAACAAGTTTACAATATAATATGAATATTTTTAAGATTTTTGGCCAAGTTTTATGCGATTCAAGCACGTTTCAGCAATATATCCATAAAAACCGTGCTTGAAGAGCGAACTCTGAAAGGCCGATTTGGGCACATTTTAGGAGCCCATTTTAAAAATTTATCCATAAAAAACCATATTTGAAGAGCTAACTTTAAAATGTCGATCTGGACACGAATAGGAAAATGATTAGACAAAAGCTATAATGGCATCTATAGACGGCACGCAGAAATTGATCCTAGCTCACTTTCAAAAGTAGAAGTCTGCATATGGATATACCCAAAAATTTAGTCATTTGGGCCCATAACTGAAAATAATAAATAACATACCGACAATGTAATATGAAATTTGTTAAGACTCTTAGCCAAATTTCATGTCATTTAGGCTTGTTCTAGGGGCACGTTTTGTGATTTATGCATGAAAAATCATATTGGAAGAGCAAATTTTGAAAGGCCAATCTGGGCATGAATGGAGAAATCAATAAGGACAAAAACTATCCTGACATTTATAGACGACCCATAAAAGGTAATTCTAGCTCGGTTTCAAAAACAAAAGTCTGCATGTAGGACAAATAAAAGAATATGAAAATCTATATATTTTCAGTAGGAGTATACCCACAAATTTGGTCATTTGGATTCGGGTCGGAAAATCAGAACTAACCAGCCCATAATGTAATATGAAAATTTTTAAGACTCTTGGCCAAGTTTCCTTCCATTTAAACACGTTCTAGGGGCCCATTTTAGAGATTTATCTATAAAAAAGCTCAGAGAGTAAACTTTGAAAGGCCGATCTAGGTATGAACGGAGAAATGAATTTCAACAAAAACTATCATGACATTTATAGACAGCCCATAGAAGGTGTTTCTAGCTCGGTTTGAAAAACAGAAGTCCGCAAATAGAACAAATAAAAGAAAACCAAAATCTGCATATTTTCAGCAGGGGTATACTCACAAATTTGGTCATTTGGGTCTAAACAAATCAAAATTAACAAGCCCACCGTGTAATATGAATTTTTTTATAGAAAATTGGCAAAGTTTCATGCAATTCAGAAATATTTTGGGGGCCGTTTATGAGATTTATTCATTAAAAATCATGCCCGAAAAGCGAACTGTGAAAGGCCTATCTGGGCATAAATAGAGAAACGGATTGAGACAGAAACTGTTGTGAGATCTTTAGACGGCACCCAAAAGGTGATAGAAGCTCGGTTTTGAAAATAGAAGTCCGCATTTAGGATAAATAAAAAAAATCCAAATCGATCCATTTTCTGCATGGGATTCATTCAGCGATTTATTCATGAAAAACTTTGCCCGATGAACAAACTTTGAAAGGCTGATGTAGGTAGGAAAAGAAAAACAAATTTGGGCGAAATCTGTCGTGGCATCTCTTCACGACACGTAAAAAAAGTATCCTAGCTCATTTTTAGAAACAAAAGTACGCGGGTTAGAATAATAGGAGAAAAGCAAAAATAGGCTCATTTTCTGTAGGGCCTCATAAATTTGCTGATTCAAATCAAAACTAACCCGCCCATAATGTAGAATGGAAGTTTTGAGACTTTTGGTCAGTTTTCACGGGATTCAAACATGTTTTAGAGCCTCTTTTTAGCGACTTATGCACAAAAATGTGTGCCTAAAGAACGAACATTGAAAGGCTACTCTAGTTAGGAATATAAATGGATTGGGACGAAAGCTGCCTTAACATCTCAAGACAAGACGTAGAAGGTGATTCTAATTCAGTTTCAGAAAAAGTCCATAGGTTGGAATAGTAACGTAAAACCAAAATCGACTTATTTTCCAGTGGGGTATAGCCACACATTCGGTGATTTGAGTCAAAAAAATAAAAATAAAAACAAACAAGCCTACAAAGTATATGAAACTTTTCAAGACTATTTGCTAAGGGTCATATGATTCAGACGTTTATGGGGGGGATTTCAGTAATTTATTTTTGAAAAATCATGCTCAAAGAACGAACTTTGAAATTTGATATGCGCTAGAGAGGAGAAACGGATTGAGACGAAAACTGTCATGACATCTATAAACTACGATTGGAAAGTTATCTTAATTCGATTTTGAAAATATAACTCTTTAGATCGGAAAAAGTTTCATATTACGCCCTGGGAAGTCAATTCTGAATCATTATTTATCCCAAAATCACCAAATCTATTAGTATATTCTTATGAAAAATGAGCCTATTTCGGTTTTTTCTTAGTTTTCCCGCCTTACGGACTTTGGTTGTTTGAATCAAGCTAGAATCAAATTTTGCATGATGTCTAGTAATGTCATGATAACTTTCGTGCCAATCCGTTTCTCTTTCTCTACCAGATCAACCGCTCAAAGTTTGCTTTTCGGGCACGGTTTCTCGAGCATAATTTGCTGAAACGGATCCTTAAAACATGTTTGAATCCCATGAAACTTGTCTGATAGTCTTAATAAATTTCATATTGTGGTGGAAAAGTTAGCTCTAATTTTTTTACCACACACCACCAAATCTGTGGGTACCAACGAAAAATGTGCCGATTTCGGTTTTTTCTCGTTTTCTCAATCTAAAGACTTCCATTTTTGAAACCTAGCTAGGATTATCTTCTATCTGTTGCTTAGTGAGCCAAGATGGTTTTTCGCTCGAATTTATTTACTCTTCTCGACCAGGATCAGCTTTTAGAATTTGCTCTTCGCGAAACGCTTTCTCTATCATAAATTGCTTAAACAGACCTTAAAAACATGTCTAAATTCAGTTAAACTTGGTTAATCGTCTTAAAAAGTTTCATGTAACAATGTGGGCATGTCAGTTCTAATTTTGATCTTTTGACCCTAGATCACTAAATTTGTGGATACATACCCTACGAAAAATGGGCCGATTTCGTTTTTTTCTCGTT
Organism: Kalanchoe fedtschenkoi; assembly: GCA_002312845.1. NCBI lineage: Eukaryota > Viridiplantae > Streptophyta > Magnoliopsida > Saxifragales > Crassulaceae > Kalanchoe > Kalanchoe fedtschenkoi. The sequence goes on from NQLW01000550.1 coordinate 467,449, forward strand.
TTCCCCGCCTAAAGACTTCCGTATTTAAATTCGAGCCACTTTCTGCATGTCGTCTAGTGATGCCACGACATTTTTCGTCCCAACCCGTTTCTCATTTCTTGCCTAAATCAACCTTTCAAAGTTCACTTTCAGAGCACGGTTTATCCAGCATAAATCGCTGAAACGGGCTTCCAAAACGTGTCCAAATCCCATGAAACTTGTCAGTTATCATTAAAAGCTTCATATTACATTGTAGAAAACTTAGTTCTGATTTTTATTTTTTGACCCTGGATCACCTAATATCCAGGTATGCCCCCCTACGAGCCACAAAAAAGGCCGATTTCAATTTTTTCTACTTTTCTTGGCCTACGAACTTTAAAAAAAAAAGATATAGAATCACTTTCTACATGTTATCTAGAGATGCCATGAGAGTTTTTGTTCCTCGTTCCTGTCTTTCAAAATTCGCTCATCGGATATAATTTGTTGAGCATAAATCACTGAAACGGTCTCCAAAACGTATTCGAATCCAGTGAAACTTGACCAATTGCCTCAAGAAGCTTCATATTACACAATGGGTACGTTAGCACTGTTTTCTTTTATCTCGGATCACCAAATCTGTGAGTATACAAACATACGACTACGAAAAATGAGTGATTTCGACTTTTTCTCGTTGACTTACGGAATTTTGTTTTTCAAACCGAGCTAAGATCACCTCAAATGATAAGAGTCAATCACAATTTGATTTAACCAAACCTGGTCAGGTTCAATTTGTATTGTGATTTGACGTAATCAAAAACCTCATGGTATGAAATGCAACATGAACAAGATTCAGTTAAAAGGCAATCAGACTGAAACTGTGAAACCCTGAATATGAAAGAATCTCAGTCACCAGGGATAAGAGTCCAGCTCTCAGCCCTTCAACAATGACAAGCCATTCATAAGGCACAAGACTCAGAGTGCTAAATTTCAAGTCAAGCCCCTAAAGCTACCAAATAACTTAGCTCCATCTACAAACCGGTTGATCTCAACGACCTGAGAGCATTATACTACAGAAAATTGAAGATGACATAACTAATATTCAAAAAAACCTAATAAAAATAGCTATAACTAATATTGGTATAAATAATATTCTCACTAATAATACCTTTCTTATGTTAGTTATACCACATATGAAACGTGCACTACATTTTCCAACATATAACGGAAATCAAAAGAAAAAAAGTTACTGGGAAAAGATGGCGATTCCAGAGAATGCAAATGTCGCGCGCAAAAGATGGTGATTCCAAAAATTGGTAAGTAAGTAATAAACAGGACTAGGAGCTAACCGACTCCTATGGTTCTATCAACAAGCTATTCAAACCAAATGCGCATAAACTTAAATGAGTCAGCTGCAGGGAAAACGAAAATCTTACACATTCCCAATCAAATCAGCAGTAAAACTACGGAGATGCGAGGAGCTTCTTGATCCCAGTCTTCTGCTCGGCAGTGAGTCTGGCTGGAAACCTGATGTTGAATTTAATCCTCAAGTTGCCTCTCTTGGAAGGATCCTTCGGAATGGGCATCCCTTCGCCTTTCACAACCTCTTCATATGTAGGACTGATGATTGAGTTGATCGGGACGGTGAGGGTCCGCCCGTCGAGCGTCGTTATCTGCGCTGTGTATCCAGTGAGGGCCTCCACGAGAGATATCTTCTCGGTGACCACGAGATCGTTGCCGTCCCTCTTGAAGACGCTGTGAGGCTTTTCATCGATGATGAAGACGAGGTCGGATGGGATCACGCCTCGGGTTTCGTTTCCTTTCTCGGGGAAGGTGATTTTGGTGCCTTTCTTCCAGCCTGGCCTGATCTCGATCGTGAGAATCTCCTCGACAGAATTGGTTCTCCTGCAATCGTCGGACTGACGTGAGAACTTGAAACACAATAGAGGCAATGGTTTAACAGTGTATAAAAATAAGTACGTGTAGCCATCAGAGGCTGTGGTCTGGTGGTAAAGAGGGTCAGTAGTGATTCCTGATAATTCCTACTACCAGAGTTGGAATCACCCGGTGATCGGGTGTGTACGTACAATAATGTAATATTATATTAATAAAAAAATATAAATAAAATAAGTATGTGTGTGCAATTTAGATCATTCTTTCCGTGTTTAGCCCCATAGCGTACCCACATGAATCAATCATTAATAAACAGTTATGGTCCAGAACCTGAAAAAATTAGGATTTTTTTATCATGGTACAAAAAAGGAAAGGAAAATCAAGGTCCGATAAATCTGATATGCTGACGAATTCCACGTGGACCGAAAAGGCAAGTAAAAAAGATGGGTAGAAAAACACGTATAGTGATATCAAACAATATCCATAGATATAGAGCGATAACTACATCATTCACATACCTAGATAAATTCCTGAAATCTGAAAACAAAACATTAAGAAAGAGTTGTGCTGTGTCAGTGAATGAAACTCGACAACTTTCAAATAAAGTTAAACTAAAGCCATCTGGTTGGACGTGACACCGATGTCTGTTTATAAAACGATGTCGTTCGAAAATTTATTTTGCAACAAGCAGACAAAAGAATTAGCAACAGTCATTGGGACAAAGATGAAATTCAGACATCTCGAAGGTTGACCTAGTGAAGACTAAGGACGAAAACGAACAGCAGAAGTGAAAAAAGTCAACCTTAAATTGTTGATTCAGAAAAAAGTTTCTAACAGCAAAGCATGCACTTGGTATGAATTTGTTTATGAATATATAAGGGGCACTCGATTGCTCTGAAAGATAATTTGCTAATGTTGTTATAGCTTACTTAAGAGATTTCCAAGGATGGCTATAAGCGTATCTTGGAGAATATAGTGACAAAACGACATCATATCTAACTAGAAAACATCATGTTTACGAGTATTTAATCGTCAAAATGCGAAAATTCCAAATTTAATGGCAGCTTTGCTCGTTATTCTTTTATGCCAAGAAGGTTAGACCGTTTAGGTGGAGAATTTTATCTTTAAAACTTGGTGTTTAATATCACGCGATTTAGCCCATCCACGCTCCAACGGAAGTTAGACCGTTACAACCTTAACTACCACAATAACAAAATATACTAAAAGAGTAACATCAGCAATGTAAGAAGTAAATAAATACGCCAAGAACCGAAAAAAACGACTTTTCAAAAATATCAAGTATAAAAGGCATTTACCCAGTAGAATCAATGGCATCCCTTGATATCTTCATCTTCTTAGTAGTCCCCTTGTACAAATCCTCCAAGCTACACGGCAAAGTCCGCTCAATGGGAGGAGCCTTTCGCGGAGCATTGGCTGAGCCCTCGCCAGGCCCTCCGCCTCTAAAAGAGCTGAAAATATCTTCATTAAACATTCCTCTAGGGAACCCACCTGCACCGCCGCCGCCGCCGCCTCCACGCGAGCCGCCCATGTCCCCCATCCCGCCGAAAGGACTGGAAAATCCAAAGAACTCAGAGAATATGTCATCAGCACTCCTGGGATTGAACCTGAAAGTGGTGGAACCGCCATCAAATCCCCCGGTTGGGAACCCTCCGGCTCCCGGGGGTGGCACCTGGCCCTTCAGCCCCTCTTCTCCATACTGATCATAAATAGCCCTCTTCTGTGAATCACTCAAAACCTAGAAACACAAAATTTAAAAAAAAATCAGAACTCAAACACAAACCCTAAGAACCTTATGGTCTGATAACAATTTACTCAGCCAATTGCACAATCTGTAATTAAAGGCTACAACTTTAACCAAATTTAAACCCTAGCAGTCTCACAGTATGATCATGCTAAAGCTCTGCCAATTGCACCAGAACTAATTGAAGACTCAAACTTTAACAAAATTCAAGCCCTAAAAAAATCAAAATCGAGGCCGACAATGACAAAAGGGGTTGATGGAATTCTACATCGTAGGCTTCGGAGATTTGCTTGAACTTGGCCTCGGCCTCCTTCTTGTTGTTGGGGTTCTTGTCGGGGTGCCATTTCATGGCGAGCTTACGGTACGCCTTCTTGAGGTCGTCGTCGCTGGCGCCGCGATCTACTTCGAGGAGCTTGTAGTAATCGGCACCCATCGTAACAGCCTGCTCCGCCGAGCTCTGCTGCTTCCGCCTGCGCTTCAGCTTGACGGACGCGCTGGAATCGAGAGGAAGGGGCAAGAAAGGAGAAGCCTTTCCGGCTGGATGACGATGGCGTTGTTGTAAGGCACGCGCGTGCGATTGGTGAAATCGCGAAGGCGATGTTGGATTGATGAGCTTATATAAAAAAAACTCCTCCGACGATGAGGAGAGAGAGAGAGAGTGAGTGAGGAGCGAGCTTGGTGTTTTGATGATGTTGAGGATGAGTCAGCGGCAGCAACCATTCCGAGGATTGGAGTTTTGGGCCTTCAGCCCAATATGAATTTCATTTTCTTTTTTTATCGGTTACAAAATTCTAAATTATGTAGGAAAAATTCTAAATTATTAGGATTTTATTTTTTCCCTTTAAAAGAATATATTTATGGGATATGCTTTTATCAAATTAGGAAATGTAAAAATGAACAAGAATGTATAGTTTTAGCAATGAAACATTAACTTTATTTATTTAACTATTTTTAGTCGAAAATAATAAGTTTACTCTTTTTGTTCATTTTTATTTATCACTTAACAATTTCATTACTCGTTTAATACTGTCACCTACCTAAAAAAATAAAAAATTAATTATTTCATCATCGTATCATATAAAAAATCCTTAAGCATCAGTAATAACATAACATATTGTATCATATACACGAAATTAATAAGTAATATATCAAATACTTATATATTAAGTTTATTCAATCACTAATATAAATATTTTGTTTAATTCATTCAATTTAACCTTAAACTATTATTAGACGACGGAGATTGTAACTTTTTGTATCATTTTATATGTTCTTTTTTCTTAAAAACTTTTTTTTATTACTAACTACAAGGGAATTTCAACTATGTATCATTTTATTAGTGTTTAACTAAGCTGTTACAAAGGCAAGCAATTTCTAAAAGCCAACTCTGGTCTGCAAAGAGAGACAGTGTAGACATCTAATCAGTTGTTTCGGTTACAATGGAGGTATCCTTGCTGACCACTTCTTCTTCCTGTTCCGTGTTGCTTGTGTCCGTTGTCTCCGCCAAGGGCTCTGTTTGGGTTTGAGCCTGGGACCCCGAATGGGACTGAGACTGAGTCTGGGTCTCTGGTTGAGTATCGGCCTGGGAGTGGGAGCCAGATGGGGACTGGGACAGGGCCTGGGTCTCTGTTTTAGTTTGAACCGGGGACTGAGTCTGTATTTCAGTTGGAATATGAACGGGGGACTCGGGCTGTGGCTGTGACTGAGAGTCGAACTGGATTGGTGACTGAACCTGTGGTTGAGATTTAGCCTCTGTCTGGTACTGAACCTGGATTTCAGGGTCAGCACGTGGCTGTGGCTGTGGCTGTGGTGTTTGAACTTGACTTGAATTCTGAGATTCAAGGGGAGAGGCTAGACCAAGAACAACCAATACAGACCTGGTTCACCCAGCAAACGGAAATGGGGAAATCATGAGTAATTTTTTTAAACATAAAAGCTAGCAAAACTTATTCTTCCAATAATCAGAAGAATCAGACGAACCTGGGGAGTGTAGATTTGATATTTGGCTGGCTAGCAAATCCAACCAGCGGTTCTCTTATTGCCGGAGTTTTGTTGAGCGCAATTTCTAGCTGTGCTGGAGGAAGCTGATAGAGAATCAAAAGCACAGATAAGATGGCCCGGATGGACAGTCCATTGTTGAAATTTACGTTCCATTTTTCACTCTAGATGGATATCATTACTGTTAATTATCAAAGACTTTTGTGAGTTATGTGAAGCATATTTTTAGGCATTTAAAGGTGGCCATTAGCCACAAGACGAGTTTCAGAACCAAACAATCCAGCAGAACTCTCACACTGAAGGCAACAGAAGTTCAAATACAGCCCAGAGCGGAATAATGCAAGGCCAATGTATATACAAACCTGAAGCAGCACACTGAAAGATTGTGGTTTTGTCAATGACGCACATTTCAGGAATCCTACCCATAACTTGGGATGCTTCCAGATCTGGTGCAAAACATCATAGCAATGATCAAAAGGCCATCAAATATTTCGGGATGAAGACCGTACAAAATGTATAACTTTCATTCGGGGCAGCGTACATGCCTTTTCTATATGTAGCTTCAAAGCTGATAAATGAATCAAGTATATCACTAACCTGCTTGCTCACCAGACGAGATAAAATCTCCATCACGAACTCCACCTAAAGCATGTAACTTTGCTATTAGTGAAATGCAATATACACCAAAGTGAACAGGACACATTTGTAGTATATATTTTCATTTCAATTTTTTTATCACCGTATCACATCAGATATTTTCATTTCAATTTTTTATCACTGTATCACGTCATCTACATATAATTTAGACATTGTCTATGTAATACATAGATCGACCACCTTTGAAGTTTGAACTCAGAACTTTCTTTTGTGACAAGAAATAGACAAGTTTCAATGGTATGTTGATATCCTTTAGAGTATTAAGTTGTTTGAAAGAGCATAATAGCTTTGAGCGTTCGACGATCTTACTAAGTCGGGAAAAGCTCCAATAGCCTGAAGAACTGTTCGCATGAATAGTAGTGGAAGAGGGATCTGCTCAACCTGTGTAAGTAATGGTGACACAAAAGTTACAAAATGAAAGAAACTTGTGCCAAAAAAACAGTGAAACTATTTTACAATATACCGACCAGTTGATTCAAGGCCTTGGCAAGAACTTGTTGAGTGAATATTAGCTGTTGCTGAAAACAAACATTGCATGCATCTGTGACCTGAATTTGGACAAGTTAATCCTCGGCAAACATAAACTAAAAGGCCAATCAGCTATCAACTCTAAAGGTTGAACTTATACCCTTTTCAAAGGAATGCCTTCTCTTTCAGGATCAATCCCATGAATGGCAATAAGCACTTCAGATGGCTCCATTAATGGATCAGTGGGAGAGGATCCCTGTGATGGAAAGTTACATTACAGTTCACAAGAAGAAAAATAATGAATTCCGGAATAAGGAAATAAGCTATTGGAAAAATTTGCAGATCTTTCAAACTATTCAATGCCACACCAGCACATTTTTCCATTAGAGAGTACATACAGATTGCATGTCCAAATACCATCTTCTCAAACAATTAAAAAGCAACCTGAATCAAATGAGAGAGTGTTGCCCGAAATTTGTCTATTGGAAGATCCACAATACGGGGGAAGATCCGAAGAACCTATGGAAAAATAATTACAGAGATCACAAACCTAATTACCATGAGGTGACAACATAGAAAAAAAATATTGACGGCGAAAATAATATATGGGAACAGTTTCCTGACTGCATAACAAATATTGAACTGAAATCGGAACATTCTACATTTGATGATTATATAAGATAGTAAATGTAGTATAATACTTTTCAAGTCTTGCAGGACTATTTAATCAATTAAATCGTCATTCAGCTCAACAGGACAAATAATTAGCTACCCAACGTTCAAATTTTTTGTTAAGGTTGAAAGCTAATAGTATGGCATTAGTAGACTTCAAAAAAATAATTAACTTGAATACTGAGGATACTTTTTAAAAATTGTAGTCATGCTTTAATACATTATACATCCGAATTCCTAACAACTACATGTTACCTTAGCTAAGCACATATCTCATCATTCAAAAAGAAAAATCATGCATTCTATTCTATGTTTAAAAATCTGTACCACAAAAGAGACCTATACCTAAAGGATATGACGTCACATAAGAGTGATAAACAATAGACAAACATATGTGTACCTCTTCCTTTGTCAAGTATGGCAGAAAGGGAATCAGAATCTCCACATTCTGTATTCAAAAACCATAAGATATCTGAGATCCAAATTCAACACTCCATATACTATAATGTTCACAACAACTGAAAATATGTGATACCTTCAACTTTGCATCATATACTTTTTTAACTGCAGATATCAGCTCGGGAGAAGGGGGAACAGAATCTGTCAAGGTGTGCAACACCTGTGGCATGAATTTTTAAAGGTCAGGGCCTCAGGGGTGAGTTTTCTTCCAATCATTTATAAGTGAATTTCGATAAACAAACCTGCAATAGAAGGTCTTCACTTCCAGTTGGAGGATCTGAAACTATTTCAAGTAGCTCAAATGATGCGCCCATAGTGCGAACCAGTAATGGAATATGGCCATGAACTTCCTGCACAATATATGTAATCAAAGGAGAACCTCAAAGCAGTTCTATTAACACAAAAAATGAGTGAAAACAAACAGCTGGCTGCACCTGCTTCACCAGCTTTGGTATCATTCTATAGATGACAAATAATTCACGCAGCAAAGAATGTTTCTGTGAGAGAGATATGAGTGAGAACATAATCAACATGACAATGTTCATGATGATGAATCAAGTCTAACATTGACAAACACCACGAAATACCTTTGTACAGAGGGCAAAGTAGAGTGCCATGCTCTGATTAGCTTCAGATATTGAAGAGGATGATGTGCTCTCTGATGCATTTGGTTGTTGAATAACTGAAATATTTTTGGCAGTGTGGCTCATGGATGGATTCACATCTAACATCTTTTCAGTATCAGAATCCTAAATGGACACAACGTCATCAACACAATTCAGTGAGCTACAGTATAACAAAATTGTGGTTAAATTGAATTGCTCTCACTTAGGAGAGCACAGAGCTATTTTTTAGTGGATATCTAATTAAAAAATAAATGAATATCAATAAATAAGAGATTCATTTTCCAAATACAAAGAGTTACCTTCCTTATATCCATAGCTGTTTCTGCGATTTCCGCTCCGCTCACAACAGAAAGTAATGACTTCTTTGCAAAGTCTTCTATTTGTTGTGAAATATATGATAACGGGTAAAGCTTATTTGCCACCTATAAAAAATACAAGTTAGGTTAAGTTCAAGTAGCAAATAATTCCTTAGACTCCAATGTACATTTTGGTTGATTACCAGGCGTATGGCCTTCATGCGCACATCGTCTGAATGATGAACTGCACTCTGTTTGAAGGAAAAAAGAAAAAAGTTGTGGGGAAAAGTAAACGCAAAAGTTAAACTTCAACAAGAAAAATGATCTGCATCCCAATCTACAATTCTTCTTAGTGATCGTTGGGAGATACTTAAAGAGGTGCATTTTCCAAAAGGTTATGACCTTTCGAGCAGTAAATCTTGGTAATATTAATCTACTTGTGTATTGAGGAGACCTAATTTATTGAAGGAGCACTAACATTCTGAGAAGGATAGACATTCCATTCCATTTAAACTTTCAATTTGAAGAATAATCTACCAGTAAAAACTTGAGATACTGTCCCACAGATACTTACATAAAACAACACTTAAAGTCAATTACAGCTGGCAGACAACATTTTTAAGATAAGTAAGTTCTGGGGTCTTATGCTAAAAAAACAAATTGAAGCTGCTTAGTCAGTATTCACAGGGTCAACAGCATCAAAGTGTTCACAAAAATCAAAGGGAATAGATTATTTAGGCTACACTTCTAAAAATCTGTAAATTACCGAAGTATTTCTTAACTTCCAGAATGTTCATATTAGCCGGACAAATATTGGGTTTTTGTATAAAAATCTACTAGAATGCCTCAATAAAACGGGAATGGGACTTATTAGGTCACTCACCGCTACAATTACCGAACATATCTTTTGAATAAAAAATTCTTCATACATTTTTTTTTGTAATGCATCTATCTGTCAGGTATGACATCTCATTGTTGCTACTTATGTGATCTGAAGTCAGTTGCAGCAGTTATTTGGGAAAAGTCAAAGTAAAAATTTATCACTATCAAATATATAACGACAATGCTACCATCACAATATCTCAAAAGAAAACTGGCAGGCCTATAGACATTGGAATAAATAGAAAATACAAAAATATTTGTAATACACTGTGAGATTACCTGCAACGCGATTTTTAAGCATACGTCACGAATAGGTGGCCTCAACAGAATGAGGCTCCACACAATACTGAGACCTTGTGTAACTCTATCTCCAGACAGGGATTCCTTTTCATCTTTCACAGGACAACAAAGGCACTCCAAACTGTTAAACACAGACTTAGGTATATATGGAACTTCACTCAATAACCTATTCAAAGATTTATCGGTAGCTGGGAAATCATTTTTTAGAGTTTCCACCTGCAGAAAAACAAAATTAAGGACTTTCTCATATTGACCATAACAATTTAAACAAACCATGAACAAGACACATACTACAGTCTGAAGGAACATTTCAAAGTCCGAGGTGGCAGTTTTTGAAGAAAAAAAATCATGATCTGCTTCGGCCTCACCAAATAACCTGTAGAGGACACGCAACGTCAACTCGTGCCCCTGAAGCAGTCAATAAACGTTGTCAGTTGCATTACTATTTAAGAAGACATTATTTTTATTGGCAGGTTCATCATACAACTTAAAAATGGAACTTAGATTACTAAAAAAAACAGAAAAAGGAAATAGACTTCGCCATGCAGGTGACTCAAAGTTGGATTAGCAGAGTATTTTCAAGTTTTAATATGCAGCTTTCATGTTGATTATTTATATGCTTGAGGGAGAGAGCAGGTGAGTTGTATGCTTGAATCACAGATCAGTCAACAGAATGCGCATATCAGAAGAAACATAAGAAGATGGTCCCATACAACAGAATCACTAACCCAGTGGTTGGAATAATCTGACAATATATGTTCTCGTAAAGCTTTCCAAGGGTCCAATTCCAGGGGAAACTGGAAGAAACAACAAAATTTCAGGCTGGGTGAATGGTGCAAGTGACTTCCAAAATATAACTTGACAGAAAAACACTTTATCAAGTAAAAGATGTTCTCTAAATCATTACGATGAACAAGGATTAACAAGAAAATAATTACCTCAACTCCCAAATAAGCAAGCAGTGTAAACCGCATGTCAATCCCTCCTGCCATAACCATTTCCTTGTAAACTTCTATAATACGCGTAAAAGCACATTGTTGTAGACCATCCTTCTGCTCATCAGTCAAAACGACAACTGGAGCAGATAGCTTAGGTAAAGTAACCTGATTAGAAAATCTAACAGATGTTTCAGTTGAGGCCATTAGGCTATTAGCATCTGTAGCGGCAGATTGTGGACTAAGCTCTTCAGACCCATCAGATGATATTGACTGAACTAAATTTGATGTCGACTTGCCATCAAAACTTGTGGCCAGCTCTGGGCAGGCATCATCTGGATAGGAAAGAGCCACAGATGAAGGGGTTACTACTGTTTGAGGGATTCCACGTGCTAGACCTTCAAATTCAAGACCCGGTATCTCATTTTCCAAATTTGCCAAATGAGACCTCTCAGGTTCTATAGCTGATTCGATCCCCTCCATCTTTTCAACACGAATAGAGGATGGTGAACCAACAGGTGATGCAACACCATTTGCCCTGCCAGATTCAGCTAATGGAACACAAGAATTGTCCAGGAACTGAGCATCCTGTTCCTCATTCTGCGGGTCACTCTGTAAATGGAAATCAACATAGATAAATTATGGTTCATCCCAAACTGTGTTCATGAAAAAAAGTCGAATATGCTAAAGGGGGTAAATAAGAACAGTAATTGCAAAATCAGGCATAATTAAAACACAAAAAAATAAAGGATCATAACAATTACCTTTATGTGAACTTGCTGTTTGACATCTAACAGTGAAGCTATCAGCGGAATGCCATTTGCAAGTTCAGATATTTCAGCAGCAAGAGAAGATGGGTGCTTTCTTCTATAATTAGTACCCGTCAAGTCATGCAGTTCTTCATCACCCTCAGGTTTAGGAGAAATGTGTGGGAGGTTTCGCATATTTACCATTACAACTTCAGCCATCAAGTCTGCTGAAATACTTGAAATTAATATGTCCAAAGATCCCACTGCTTTTTCTCCTTGAGCAACCAATGCACCAAACATAGCAATAAGTTGGTGAACAGGTCCATTGTCAGCATCTCCTTTAGAGCTAGTTGATTCAACTAACGGAGAAGTGAGTTCCATCTTCCGCTCTTTACCAAAGTCTCCAGATCCAGAAGGAGTTGACTTGACACGTTTTCCAGAAACATCATCTTTTTCACTACTGTTATTATCCTCTAACCCAAGCCGTTTCTTGCCTGAGCTACTTTGGACAGTGTCACTTGCTTTGATTAATGGCTTCTCTTCCTACACATTACAAAAGTTTCTATAACGAAGACCCAACTAATAAAGTGATATAGTAATATATTTATATCCACAGAGAGAAGAGAGAACCAATCCATATATTAGCATACCATCCCAAACAAGTCTGTTTGCTTATCTTCTAAGCTGTCTTTAACCTTGGAAACTTGAAGGAATTGTTGTTCTGCCACCTTTCCGGATTTGATTTCTCTTAATACCCCATGTAAACGTTCGCGCCACTAGTAAAAATACAGTCCCGGGTTTAAAACTTGTTTAAAGTAAAATATTTATTGCATTGACTAATAGCCTGTATGGATATATGTATATAATCAAAGAAAACATAACGCAACAAACAGAAAACAAGAAAAGAAAAGGCAGGCAGAAAAGCTCTATTAGCCTTGGGCAGTACAGTAATTCAACTTGCAGCGGTCAAACAAGTTATTAAATAATTAAACAAAGAGCTAGAGGAAGGTTCTACCGGCGCAGCACCAGGATGTGTGCAGTCCAAGCAAGACATGTAGGCATTTTTCAAGGCATACTGTGCTGCAGTGACTTGAAAACCTTTGATCATTGCGCTAGATGGGTCCAGCCCAAGTAAAACAGGTAAAATACGGCCATAGAAAGCAGGCCTTTTCACTGCAATTGAGGCAAGACTGACAAAAAAAGATATGGCAAAGAAGTTACCAAAATGTTAAAACTGATAGCAAGTGATAGTACCACAAAGTTACCATATAGCGCAAATATATTATGATCAACACAAATCTACAATACAAGGTGACCAGCGTGACAACTGAGTCTTGATGACACGTCAATGACTGTGCATACTTCTATAAAAGAAATGAAAAGTAGATAGGCACCTCTTGATCAACACAATAATCATGGAGTGGGTAAGAGATTTCACAGCAGGAAGCCTGAGTTGATCCAGTAACAATCCCAAATTTCGGCTAGCATCGATGGACAAATCTCCAGCATTAAGTAGAGGGTGTCCTCCACGAAGCCAAGATATATTAAAATCCACTGTATCACCGAAAGAATGATCACTAAGATTCAAGTGTTTATGTTTACTAGGCATAAGCTAAACTAAAACTAAAATTTTAATTCATTGTTTCTTGGAATGTACCTTCAAACACTTGATCAGGAGGTGGTTCAGAAGAGCCATTGGGGTCAGGTGTATAAAGAAGAATTATTACTTCAACAAACTTGAGAGCTAACAGCCTTGTACTGTCACTGCCTGGCTAACAAAGTTTAAAAAAAGATGAGGAATGCACCAAATTAATTACATGTCATAGTCTCACTTAAAGCTTACTTGAAATGCCATGGAGCATATATTCTCCTTCAGCTTTAGCATCCATGTCCATGCAGATTCAAGTGAATCATCCAACTCACTTGACATCAAACCCTGAACCATTGAATCCGAGCAAGCTTCATTATTTTTTCATCACATAATCCATAATTATAAACTCAAATCTAAAAGTGGCGAAAACAATGCAAGATATGTTACTGATCCCCTCCCTTTCAACCATCAAAAATCCTCCTTTCGTTTTAAATTCAGAATTAGAAGACACCCTGATATTTGCATTTCAACTAACCCCTGGTGAGATACTGACAAATCAGTAACCATAGTGCAAATTGTCTTGTCGGCAGGAAGCACACATATCCAATCATAAACAATGATTAATAGAGTACCAAATCACATAAACCACCAATCCATGTGATAACACTACAAAAAAATAAAAACCCTGTTTTCATGAATCACTCTCACAGCAGCCAGAAAAATAACATACAAAATACAACACATCTCTTCCGCCCCTCTATGTGTAAAGGAAATAAACAATTCATTACATTTCCATTACCAACCTGAATGGCAACTTTCTCCAAAATACATCTGAATAGCCCAATTCCACATTTCAGTGCCTGCCTGGCGACAGCCGGTGTACTGTCCTCCAGAGCTGTTGTCAAAACAGGTACAACTTCAGGCAACACATCCAGATGCTTCAACCCAATGTCACCAATCAGCCTACAAAAAACAAAAGAGGAATACAGGAAAATTAAATAAATCATCTCACCTCATTGTAAAATAGTCATCAGAAGATGAAACACATTACACACCCGACTACCGTGAAATTAGGGTTGAAACAAGTGCAGTGCTTACAAAGTGACCAACTGGCGGACTGCGCTGAAACGATCGGGCTGTAGCTCGAACAGGCAAGGAAGGAACTCGGAGACCAGCACGGGATCGTTCTGGAACCAGTCGCCCTTCAATTTGCGCAGAGGCTCGAGTTTGGTGCGCACCTCGGTGCCTGACTTGGCCGACTTGATCAGAGTCGCGATTTTTTCACGAGGACTGGCCTTCATGAGTCCGACCATTTCGGAGATGTTCACGTCGCCGGAGAGGGTTCGAGCTGAGGAGCGGCGGCGGCGGCGTGAGATTCGGAGAGCCGTCCGCGGTTGCGGAAACTGGAGAAGTGAGAAGTCGAAGCAAGGCGGTGAGTTCGGTTCGATTGATAGAGAGGTTGGGTCGCTTTACCGGTCGGACCGATATTGGTTCGAGACTTCGAGTAGAGATATATTACCGACAGATCGAATTTCGTAGCTAGAACTATAAAGCCGCTGTGGATTTCGAAACAGCTGGCTTAACATGGTATAGCAACGAAATTACACTTTTTTGCGATGAAAAATACACAAATAGCGACGAAAGTTACCGTTTTAGTAACAAATCATGACCTCGAGATTAATCAATCCTATCTACATATCACATCCATCAATCGCTCATGGGTGGAATGAGAGCGTTACTATTTTATACGGTTTTCATTAATATATCTTCTTATTTCTTAAGTAAAAAATTAAAAAGTTAAAAAAATTAAAAAAGTGCACCTTGAATATGATTCAATTAAGTTGAATTAGTTTATTTTTTATACAAAAATATTTTGAATTTTTAGATTTTTATTTAATGATAAATTGACATTATTTTAAAAACTTTCATACTCTTATGTAATTTGTTTAATGAATTGAAATTAATAAAGTTTCTCTTTTTCTTAATGGTCACATAATTAAATTTTATTTTTATATTTTTAAATAATAAACTTATTGGTGAAAACGTTTTCAATACCTTTTATTCTTTACCACCTGCTCAAAAATAATAATAATAAAATTATTCATTATAATTCTTCAATCAAAATAAATTATTTAATTTTATTACAAAACAACATTAATAATCATTCAATTATTCATTTAATATTTTAAGCGTAAATTATACGGATGAGTAATTTCAATACATCTTATATTTTTCTTACATAAATAATTTGAATGTTCCGAAACTATCCTTGAACCGACAACCTTAATCCAAAATTTCGATTCGATATATATAAACAGAGAGATTGAGCGAGAGGGAAGCGAAGGTGACAGTGAAGTAGGGTTTCGATTTTCGTAAACGCGAAATCATTCCCAACACCGACCTCCACAATCGCTGCTTCAGCCTCCATCATCATCATCAACGCCGTCATCCCAGCTGCAGTAAGGTCACTCAAATTCTCGCTCCACATTCCGATTTCTGTGTCTGCTTGTAAACCAGTCCTTGCCCGCGTCGAAAATCAATTTTAACAATCTGCGTTTGTATCCATGTGCATCATTCCAGAATTGCGATTTAGGGCTGGTTGAAGAATTGTGATCGTGAAAGATTTGATCTTTATAATGTCAGTGCTTGGTGATTTTTGTGGTGGAAGAAGCATGGTGATGATGGATGTGTGGACATAATTAAGAATCTGGATCTTGGTTTTTTGGAACAAAGATGTTTTTTTGATTATTTGTTTTAGGATTGATTTTTTCCGTGCTCCAGGTTTGGACTTTCGTTTGTGTTAAAAATGGCGCGAAAGGCCGTTGATTTATGTTTATATGCGTTGAATAGTTAACGGAATTTTCTATTTCCAGTTTTGATTATCAATGTGTGTGAAAAGGGAAATGTTAAAATTTTGGGGTCGAATTTTGAAATTTCTGTTTCTAATCGCTCGAGACGGTTTATTCTAGTTGATTTTTTTATGTGGCTGTTCCGTGTTTTGGGTGATTTTGAAATAAACCATCCTCATGTAGGAGAGAGCCTTGGAAGCCTTGTTGAAGAATCGAGTGACTGAATTTGTTCGAAGATGTTTAACGATATGGAAATCCAGATACACCATCTTGAGCAGGAAGCGTACTGTGCTGTGCTGCGAGCTTTCAAGGCTCAGGCAGACGCTATTACTTGGGTGACTGTTTTGAATTTTTTCGTGATTTTTTTTGCCAGTGAATGTAAAGGCTAATATGTTCATTTCATTTTCAGGAAAAGGAAAGCTTGATTACCGAGCTTCGAAAGGAGTTGAGAGTATCAGACGATGAACACAGAGAGCTCTTGTCCAGAGTTAACGCGGACGATGTTATCAAGAGGATCAGGTTTTTGTCGACGCCATTTTCTAAATATCAAGCGGATGTTTATGAGGTGGGCGATTTGATTGAATTAGCGTTTGTTTAATGGTTGGTAATAGGGAATGGAGGCAAGGTGTCGGGCATCAAGCTGGGATGCTCAACCCGTCCCAAGCTATGTCAAACGCTCGTCGAAAGCACAAGACACTGACTTCAGTGCCACCCTTGTCCTTGGGAATGCAGCAAGCGCCTTTGCATTTCCATCCAATGAACGCTTCACTGCCTCCTTTGTCGCTAGACCAAGGAAGTACGCCGGGACGGAGACGCAAAAGACAGAAATCAGACGTGAGTCTATTTTAGCGAATCATATTGCTTTATAGATTTTTTTTCCCTTTTTCCTTTCATTACCTTTTCCGTGCATTTAAATAGGAACTTAACATTAGGTTTTTGACATTTGATTGTTTGCCAAACCCTCTGCTTGATTCGGCGGCAACTATGCAGTTCCCTTCCGGTCCCGCTGGTCACATTAATCACTCTTTGGCTGCCAACATTCACACCGAAACGGCTGCATCAAACCCTCTGATCGGGAGGAGGGTGATGACCCGATGGCCAGACGACAACAATTTTTATGAAGCTGTCATCATTGATTATGACCCGATACAGGTATATATCCAATCCATTTGCTGATCGTGATACTCATCATTTATCCAATCGATCTTTGCCGATGGTCACGCAGCCAGTTACCTATAGGTCGATTACATCCCTTTTTGCGGCAGGCACCAGACATTAAAAATTAAAACCGCTTCAGATGTATTTCTTGTATTCAACTAGTTCGTAATTCATGTGGTCAGATTCTATAGAGTATCCATCCAGCTCTCAGATTGACTATTTAAAGTATTTTATTTTATCAATTTATCACCTGAAATCGTGAACGTAAAACACCGGATTTAGTTCTCGGGATTGCAAAAGTTACCTTTCAATAGTAGGAGACGCCAAAAACGTAAAACACACAGATTTTGATCCTTGTTTATATCTTGACCTTATCAGGGGCGACATGCGTTGGTTTATGACAAGGACACTCCAAAAGAGACTTCTGAATGGGTTGCTCTGGAAGAGGTAATTCATCGATTGGTTTAACTTGCAACGGTTTTTTCAATATCCGTAAAATCTTGAACTGCAAATCCTTTGTACGACACTACTGACCAATTATTTCTCACGTCTTATCACTCTTATCATTTTGTGATAGTCGCTAGGGGGTGTTAAAACGCCCCGCTTAGTGCCTAACCGATTATTGTTCCTAATCTTGTATTTAAAAAAATATATATTTTAATGTGTATTTTCTAATATTAGTTATTGAATATATTATTCATATATACAAGAACGCCTAGCCATCCGATAAATCCTTCTGATTAATTTCTGCCTAGCCAGCATTATGTCCACCATCTAGTATGGCCTAACGCTTTTTACAACAATCTTGTAGAGTCATGGGCCTCGATTTTTTTTTCTGCATTCCCGTTGGTGTTTTAAAGATTTTTTTGTGGGATAATGTTATATGATATATATGTCACGAATTCCGAGTATGACAATCAATCGCTTGTGAGTAATTTGTATTCATTCTCTGAATGGGCAGATTCCTCCAGCTGACATCCGCTGGGTCGGGGAGGACCCTAGCGAAATCCACGCTGGCGGAGACGGGCCGCAAGCGCAAGCAGATGGAAGAGATGTTGGGCTGCAAGGTCAGGCATATGGGAGAGATCCCGTGACTGGTCGACTTCCATCCCGGTTCCTGAACAATGATCACCTCTTTGCTAGTGACAAGATCCCGGAGGAGATAGAAGTATTCAACACCGAGGAACTCGTCAGAGAGGTAAGAAATAAGTAACATCGGCAAGCTCCTTTTCACATTTTCAAACATTTCATTTCAGCGCATTCACTCACGCTAACCATCTCTCAGGTGGAGCGCGTCTTCAGCTCTAGTAACGCTGATCCGTCCGAGAAGGAGATCGCCAGGCAAATGCTGCTTGTAAGAAAGGAAAAAAAAATAGAAATTCTTTTTTACTTCAGATTGTAACTGAGCTATGTATGACTTTTTTTTTTAATCTCGTCCAGGAGCAAGAGCAGGCGTTAGTGGACGCGCTTGCAATAATCGATAGGGTGGAGGCTGAGATGCCTGGTAATAAGCAATTAAGCATAGTCGGAATATTTTTAAGATTGTGTATGATGGGCTCCAGGTAGTCTCGATTTTTCTGAAGGTTAATGTTTGCTCATTTTTGTGATCGAAATCAGATGAGGAGGAGCCGCAACCTGCACCCGCACCCGCACCTGGGCAGCAGTAAAGAAACAGTATAAGTTTATACACAGGGGAGAGCGATTGGAAGGTGGCTGGGGAGGGGTTCAGTGAGTGTCCAAATGAAGAAGAAACTAGATAAACAATCCTCCAGGACCTAGTCACCTGGGAGCATTAACATTATGAGCTGCTCCTGAAAGCGAGTATGTAGGATTTGGCTCTGTTTTTGTACAGAGGATTTGTCTCTTGTGAGATTCAGGCATTGCTACATGCTGCAGCTGGTAGACTGCATGGCTGGCTGGTTTATGAAGTTACTTTTGACTATCTTCTTGGTGGTTCTCTCTTGTTCTAAACTTACAACGCTTGTGGTGGGAGGGCAAACATGTCATTTTATCGTTCATAGGTGGCCTACAAGATATTAACATTAACAACATGTGGTGGCAGCTGGTTGCGAGTTCTGCAACGGCTTTACTTGCTGTCTGAGTTAGGAAAGTTCATTCACGGATTACATCACAGATCACACCCCTTCTTCGTATTCCCTTAATGGCACAATTCACAGCCGGAGGAAGCATCAAGCCGCTGTTTGACGGAGACGGTGGAGCGAGAACGAGGCTGGAAAAAAAGGGTGTTCTCCTGTGCCATGACAGGCTGGGCAGCTTGGCTGGTCGCAGCCATGAAGTAAGCGCAGGCCGAGGAGGATTCACGCAGCTAGATCAAGCTCCTCGTCCTCCTCCGCCACATCGGTCCATGGCGGATCTGGCAGTATGAGGACTGGGTTCAGCCCTGGGGTTGATGTTGAGGAGGATGATTATGGTGGTGGAGCTTACGAAGTTTGCTATGATGAGGACTTCGAGTTTCACAAGGATGATCTCGACTGTTTCAGAGGCTTAGTGTTGGATGTGTCTTACAGGTCTTTTTTGTTATTGTTTTTTGGGCAAAGGATTTTACTGGGAGGCATAGCAACAACAATCTGAGTTTTGGAATGTTCCAGGCCAATCAATGTTGTCTGCTGGAGGAGGGCCATTTGTCTGGAGTTCCTGGAGAAGGTTAGAACTACTGAACCTCAGCCCCCAAATGTTAGATTACCCTGGTGTCGTTGGAGTTAGAATTCCGACTTCAAATAAGGCTCACATTGCTTGCTACGCAGGCTGATGTTTTGGAATATTATGATCAGACAGTGAACTCTCCCAGTGGCTCATTCTACATACCGGCTGTCTTGAGGGTATGTTTTCCCAAGCTGTGTACTGGAGCTTTCATGGCCTCCGCCTTCATCTGATCTGCTGAGACTGCTTTGCTCTCAGATTCCTCATTTGCTAACAGTTGTCAAGAGAAGAAGAGTCAAGAGCACACTTAGCCGGAAAAGCATATTATACCGGGACAACTATACATGCCAGTAAGTTGCATCACATATGTTCTGAGTCTGCATTTCAATTCTCAATCTGAGCATCGTCTACATCCTAGGTACTGCTCATCTCATGAGAACCTGACCATCGACCATGTTTTACCCATTGCCCGGGGCGGAATCTGGAAGTGGGAAAATCTGGTAACACTGCCAGTAGATGAATCACAAATTACCAGGGAATGCGTCTTTCAATGACCTTAGCTTTGCTTCTAGCAGGTTACGGCATGTTCCAGATGTAACTCGAGGAAGGGACAGAAGACTGTGGAGGAAGCAAATATGAAACTCATGAAGGCCCCTAAGGTATCTGCTATTATCACTCCTGTTTGTCTTACTGCTTGTGAGGCCGTCTGAACTTCTTTGCAATACTGAAATTTGCAGCCACCTAAAGACTTTGATATTGTGGCTATACCTTTGACGAGCAAAGCAATTCAAACACTGAGAATGAGGAAAGAAACACCTGAAGAATGGCATCAGTATTTGTCAATGCCATCACCCGAGCTTTAGCATCATGCATAACTTATTCCTGTGTAAATATAATGTCATTGTGATGTAATTATGAATACGGCTCAATAAGACTGAGCAAACTTTGGTCGTGCTCATGCCTATGAAAATTCAAAAGATACGATACTCCCATTTCATCATTGAACTCTGGTATGTGTAGTAGATAAGAAAATAAGTCAACCTGATAATATTACCACTCGCATATTCATAAGATTCCCATCACGTGTATACTGTGACCAAGCAAAAAAACACTTGGCCGAGGGAGGGAGACGGATCAACATAGAACGGGGAAAGGAAACTGTCAACATCCCATACTTCAAACTGCAATTGGACAACAATAACAACAAAGGTGTTGGTCAGTCAACAACACTCTTTCGTCGATCTCCTATGACAGTTCATCTTCAAGATAGTTGTACTCGAAGGTGAACTCATGTTTGATCCGTTGACACCTGTTGATCATAACAAACCATCAGTATCATCCCACTTGCATGTGAAGCTCTAAACAATATGCTGGCGCAATTTTGAGAAACAAATATGTTGACTGAATTCCTTACTCCAATACATTTCGTACAAAACAACAAATAATTCAAACCAAAACCCTCAATAAACCGCAACTCCACAAGTTCCATTTTTTTTAAATCGTTCACTAGCAAACTGACTCCAGTTTTCTTGATCTTTTATATACAGAATAACCCAGCATTAGTTATGTACCAGCTCCTTGCAAAGAATATTGTGCTGGACATATTATTACAGCGTTCAACTTGGGGAAACATGGAGCGAGGGCAAGAGCACAAAAAACGTACCATCCACTTTGCGGATTATCATCGGCAATATGGAAATCAAAATAGACATAAGTTCCTTGTTCATATTCATCAGTGGCAACTTTTGGCTCCTCATGCCGCTGAAACCAAGTATTGTATTTCCTGTGATATCTCCACGACTGTTTCTTCAGTTCTTTGGCAGCCAAATATTGTTGATACGTATTCTGCAGAAAATCAATGAAATGAAATAAACCAAGCACTGCAGGGGAAAGAAATTTAGGCAAGAAACTAAAAAGGGGTAGAAAACAGCACTATATACAGACCTTGCACCTAACATTAATCCAAATGTGCACAACTTTGGCACGCATGAATCTCTACGCTATGGTTATTAAAAGCATGATCAATATCTTCAGTCAACAACCGCAATGGAGTAGGTGCCTGTCCTACCTAGGATGCATCATCCAATATCTCTAGATGGCAAACATGCATGCTCTAACAGGCCAATCCCATGATCAGCAAAGCTAAACTGGTGGCAGACTGATATATGATACCAACCAAGTCATGGAGTCATGTGTACGGGAAGTATTCACTAATGACGTTTTTGTTTATTCAAAAAATGCCTAGATTATGTTCTCACTTACAGAAGCCGGTACTATGTCTTTCTCCATTATTGGAAGCCTAATGAAGAGTGAAGCATTATTGTTATTGAAAAAACTATTTGTGAAGCCAGCTGAGTCTCATGCACTTCAAGTTAAAAGAAAATAAGAATAGCCATACCTGTTGAAAATAAAAGGCGAAGAACAACGTATCTGTGCCGATATTGTCAACACCGTACCGCTCCCAGAATGCAGGATTATTTAGAATAGGAGCTTGAGCTTGTGGATAACTGGCAGGAGTCGCCGCTGGATGCTTCTGCATAACACAAAATATACTTGACATCAGAATATAAAATGTTTCTCTTCAATCACCAATTAGACAAATTCAATGTCAAGCACCCAAGTCATTGAATCAGCCGACAAAAGTTAATGAACAGGCAAATGATTTCCTTACTGGAATGTAGCTCCTTGACCGTTCAGAGTCTTTAGGTTGAGGAAGTTTAGTATATGCTGCCTCAAGCATCTGTAGATTGAACATATGATCGTGCACTCCCCCGGAACTCAATCCACTGAGATTGTCACCAATTGTCCCAAGATCTGCAGCACTTCTCCGGCCAATAACACCATGGTTAGCAGATGATTGATTAGATTGCAGTGGTTGACCAAGAGAGAGATCGGTGTCTCTCGATGTTTGGATGGGTTCAGATACTCCAATCTGCAAGACAAGAATATATCGCAAATGTGAGAACACCCTAATCACATAAGTAAACTGATATGATGAAACACAAGTTACACAGAAATTTCCGACCATATAGATTTAAAGTTTCCAATGATGGATATTGAAATTTTATGGGCACTTCTATAATTGAACTGAAGTTAGTCTGTTTTGCTATTTTAGGTGCATCAAATTGAAAGAAAAAATATTTGTGGAGACTTCATTTCCGTTTTTGTGACTGTCAATCCGTATAGCCTATTATCCTTCAGGATTCTCTACACAATGACGTCATTCCTCTTTATGCAAGACCAATATGCTAAGAACCATCTCTTATAGTAGCATTGGCTTCTTGCCTAGAACCGTTCAGTTAATTCAACATCATAGTTTACCAAAGAATTGAAATACAGCATGAGAATGAGCATGTGGGAAAGGACGACGATAAAGTCCAAGAACAAGAACTCATGTAGGCTATTGGCATAGATGGCCTCTTATGGTCAGGTTCTAAGAAGCGTCATCATGAGCAATACATAATAATTAAATAATGAAGCAGCTCTGATATAGGAAAAAAAGAAATGCGCAAATATAAAAGAAAGACAGTTTATGTAATTTATTTGAACAAACTTCAAAACTTAACCGATGAGTCCATAGAATATGATGTTTTTTGGTCATCCTCTTTCATTGTACTCTTTGCGCTGCTTAAATCTGGGTCTGCATTCTCTTCAGGTGGTTGTTGCTGCTGAATATCATCAATCTTGGAAGGGGGGGAATCTGTCTCTCACATAATTTTGGAGATGATAAAGTATTAGATTTAAATACTTGTATCTAGGGATCATTGAAGTAGATAGTCAACAAACAAAATCACAGAGTGCCGACTAAACAAGGCTTAAATAGAGAAGCAGAAAGTGCGAATCGTTAAAGAAATGATTGTTGTAACGAAATTGATTAAATTTGTTGCAATTTCAGCTTAAGAGTTTGACAAAAATCTGAGTTGAGTATTCCGCACCTTCAAAAAGTTATGTTTATTTTGACAAACCATGAGTTGAACAAATTAATCCCAACCGTGCGATTATATAAGACATGTCTCAACTGTGTATCTTCCCACATGTTAAACTATCATCAATGGTTACTGTTATCAACTTTTCAAAATAATATCATAATCCAAAATGTTTCAGTAAGAAGACATAAGAAATAGAAAAATCAAAATGCTCATTTTAGCGTGGTAGAAAAGAAAACTTTCTCCAACTAGCACGATCCACTGTATTTGTAAGGAAATGAGAAATGGATTACGTACCAACTTCCTTAGATGCATTTGGCAAAATAGACTGTTGATAGGAAATATTTGATTGTTGCAGCGCAGCAGAGGTAGCTGTGCCCAGGCTTCCAAGTCCAAGACCGATTTGGGACTGAACAGATGGGCTCTGAGCATTGAACTGCATCAAACAATATATATGTTTCATGGAATTCATATACTTCACAAACACAAATAAATTACGCATATTTACAGTGAAGACTCTATATAACCATCTTGGTACTGCCCGACCCATGCATAAGAAAACTATGCTTCAACTCCAACAAAAAAAAAACTGATTTTCTAAATTACAAATGGGAAACATAAAATCAACATTGTTGAAGATTTCTCTCAAATTAGACAGTTTTGCCATAAAACTGACATCCTAAAGTACAAATGAGCAGGATCTCTAACCCAACCTTTTTTTTTCTCCAGAGCAAAGTTTGAATAACTAACAAGAACAATCAGATTCCTTGCTTCCACAGACAGTGAACCCCCAGGGAGAATGAATCTCAAATATTATTTAATTAAAGTTCAGTTATTCTACAACATCTACACGTTTAGTTCAGTCCAAGCACATGAATTACATTACACTTGACAAAACACAAAGTACACATATACGTGGTGAAGATGTAGAAGAAAATAGAATTACAAGCAGACAAGAGAATGCTTTATTATTTCCTTTCCTGTCATGTGAGATCCAATCTATGTGGCACTGAAACCGAATCAATTACGGGGCGGAGAAACCGGAATTTCTTAATTTCAAGGAAACAGGACAGGATTGAAACATAAAATTATTTTATAAAAAGTGATAATTACAAACTTTTCGATCCTGTTCACCGAGAACAAGTTTCTTCTACTACAATATTGTCCCCTGGTGTAACTTCATAGAATCTTAAGGGTCCAATGTTTGGAGTTCAATTACTTATAGGGATAAATCAGACATTGAAAACTGACATGGCAATGGTTGGCCACTAGTGTTTCTGGAAGTTCAACACTTAAGAATCGGGAAATGCCTTTCGTCAGGCATTTGTGCGATGCATCATGACATCTTGAGATGAAACGGTTTTATTTTGTTCGGTTTTGGCCAAAATCGTCAACCAAATCACTCTAACTGGTTTTCATGTATCTAATCAAAC
This sequence comes from Kalanchoe fedtschenkoi, assembly GCA_002312845.1. NCBI lineage: Eukaryota > Viridiplantae > Streptophyta > Magnoliopsida > Saxifragales > Crassulaceae > Kalanchoe > Kalanchoe fedtschenkoi. Next base: position 492,719 of record NQLW01000550.1, read on the forward strand.
CGTGTAAGAATAATAACTGAATCACGTGGGTTCATTCATTTTCTTTTCCGTAAAACTAGCAAATGTGGTAAAATAATAGTATAAAATTAGTATATACATAATATCATAGAAATTCATAATAACTGACAAAAATTGAAATAGCTTGGTCCCATATAGTTTGGTTTGTTTAATACTGAAAACAAAAATCACATCAGACCATTCAGTTCATCAAAACCAAAGCCTTCATTGAAACTGTTGACACTCAGACCAAATCACGCTTAAATTTTCCCGTATGAAATTACAACCCATAATAGGATTCGCCAGATCAGTATCTAAAGATTTATCATTAACTATTTTTTAATAAAAAAAATCACTGTCAGCAACATGACCAAGAATTGCCTCCAGAAATTTTGAGGTCTGATTGTGCCTTACTTAAAGAATCTGCTTTCAGCCCCTATTTGCCTATCCAAGAAGAAGGATTTTTATCCTTCTCGTAATATATATTTAATTGGAACTCAACATTATTACAACTTACAATTTCAATAATTTGATTGTCAAAAGGGTGCCTCTAAATAATTCCCTGGATAACCACGCAAAAGAAACCTTACATTGCGTAAAATCACGAGGGCTCTCTTTATTTATATATTTATTTTATATTTTTGAATAAAAAGAAAATCTATGGAGGGATAGAGTAAATATAAGCTTATTAGGTTAGATCTAGCAGGAGAACGACACAATAAAACACATTTACATGAAAAAACACAAATTTAAATAACACATATGGGTAGAGGTTATAACTATGAGTACACTCATAGAATGCAAGATGACATAATTTTCATTTTCCCTACCGCCCAAGGATCCCTGGTTTGGTACTTATCAAGGGCGGCACGTAAAGATGGATGCGAAACCAGATGACAGAAAGAAACAGAACCTGTTGTAAAAGTGGATTCGGCTGTGAAGCAGAGAACTGCTTGAGATTCCCTCCAGTAATTGATGGCATCCCAAGAAGGTTGCTGTGACCATGTTGCTGCACCTGTTGTAGCTTTTGCAAAAACTTCTCTCTTTGATCAGGTGCGATTTCAGCTCTTGCTCGAACTTGTCCCTGTGTTACACCCCAGGAAACATCAAAGAAACATAATGTCAATGATCGATCTGAAACAAACCAAAGAGTTCATCAAAAGAAGAAACAAACAGATAAAACGCATGTGAGTAACAAGTTCAAGTTGAAACCTATAGTCCTATTCAAACTAGTTGGTGTCAATGTCAAATTGGATAATAGTAATATATAATCCTTGCAAGTGAGATCAGTTAATCAAGTATACATACCATTGACACAAAATATTGCGTTCATACTTGAGCAGTGTTATCAAGTTACATACCCCCTCATTTTGATTTGGGAAAGAATTTCCAGGCCGCCATTGAATGCCAGGAACTCCAGATGGGGAAAATGATCTCCCAGGCAGAATTGCGGCCTCACCAGGAACAATGGTATCAGCAGGAACAGTTCCATCATTGGCCTTAAGTGCATGGGGCAACATAATTCTGCTACTAGATGGGGATACAAGAGATTGAACCAACCCGCTACTCGTAATTCTATCATCCACTCCTACAACTCTCTTGGTTGCATCTGAAGACACTCCAACAAGAGCCCCATTGCTAGGAAGTGCAACACCAGAACTAAAAGGTACACTACTTACTGGTTGGCTTGACAGACCACCTCTAGCTACACCTCTCGCCAGTCCAACATCAGAGAAGGCTGGGGAGGGTCTCCGACCAGGAATGCTTGTAATATCTTCTTCCTTGAATGAAGAAGAAAGATTTACAGATGGCATCGACAAAGCAGGGTTTGCATTTTCTATGACACCACGGGAAACAGCAGAGCTTGGAAGGGAAGCCGGTGCACCTGATACCCCTGCAAGGCTTGCAGCAACAGGAGTTGTAGGACCCCCGACCGGGGTCGTTGGGACAGAAGAACTGACGATGTTACTTTTGGGAGGCGGAGATTTTATGTTATCAACCGTACTAGTTGGGGAGGCCAGCTCCTCGGTTTGGTGATGACCAGAATCACCCACTGAAATTGTGGGATTGACAGATGCCTACAATGATCAGCATTTCTAGATGACCAACCAGAACAATCATGCATCCAAAGTATTAAAAAGAATACGGTATCCAATTCACATACAAGTAGTGCAGCTAACTATATTATTCTATATTGATAATAGTTTTGAGATATATATCTCTTCTTATATCCTCTTGCATAAGCCACAGATATCATTCATTATATTTTCATTGCAAGCATAATTGTAATCAGTTTCTGCCAAAAAATTCTCCTTGCAGGTTTTAAGAAGAGTCTGGGTCATCTGGCCTACAATGCTTGGCTCTCTTTTTGTTGCTAACTACGGAATACTAATTGTATATATGTGTCACTTCATATGGCTTGAACTCATCAATCTTATTATGTCTCTATGATATTTTTAAAAACAAGTTCTCCATCAGCTGAAAACATACTGGTATTTCAGTTGGCGACGCAGGCAAAGTTGATTTTAGATTTAAACTGGCTCCTCCAACACCCTGAAACACACAGATTACTGTAATGTTAAAAAAACCACACAGTGCAAAAAAAACCTATTTCGATCAGAGATACAAATTAGAATAGAAATACAGATGAATTTCATCAGCCTTTTGAGCGAATTATAGTTGCTCTGAAACTTGGGTTCTACATTAAAAATTCTAAATTCCAATATTATATTTAAGCATGATATTGTGAGATAAAATCAACAGTTTCAAAACTAGATGAAAGAGAATATTTTGAATCAGATTATCCTTTTGGCTCACATCATTCGAATAAATTATACAGAGAAAAGGGAGATTACATTATGAACATCTAAGGGGCTGAAGAAAAAGAAGAAAAAAAAGGGAGATTAGTTATTTTATAAGGGAAAAATTAGCCAATTCTAAAAAGAAAGAAGTAATTTCACCTTAACGAGGGCAGGTGGAACGATTGCCACCAGCTCTTCAAGAGCATCCACCTTATCCAGTCCCAGTTCTTTGTAAAGTCCATCAACATCACCAAATTCATCAAAATCTTCCTATGGTACAGAATACACTAATATCAACAAAAGATCACCGAGGAATATAATAGGAAAAGGCAAGTAAATAAAATAATACAAGACATGAGTGTCTACAGTCTAAACCTGATTTCGTTCGACATAGTCTTCCAAGAAATCCTTTGCATCGTTTACATGTTCCGGACTCAACTCATCGTTATCTAATAGCCTTAGGATTAACTCTAACTTCATGATGTGAGCCTTATGTCGATTGATAGAAGCTTCCAAATGCGTCTACGAAATGAAGAAATAGTAAAGATGGAGTGAAACCGTGGCCAACTAAGCACGCCAAATACAGCTAATCCTACCAATCTTGGGGGTCTTGTCTTTCCCTTCTTCACTGTTAATCCCTCAATCTCAGCCTCAAAGCTGTCAATTTGAGATTCCAATTCGCTTACCTGATCAGTCATGTACCGGATGAGAAATAATGATCGCTAAAACAAAAATAACATTTCACTCACACATTTGTATATGTATGCACTGTGAGCTGGAAAAAATATCATGCCTCGACATCAATTCGTACGCAGAAAAGACTGGTTGAATAAAATTAATCTTGATCATAAACAAAATAGCCAAAGGAATTCAATTTTCTTCCTTAACTCAAGTTCAGAAAATTTTATATACACACGTATAAAGTAAGAGACAGACTTGACATTTAACTCCTTACCACATTGTTCAACCAATCCCTTGTTTCTGACTTCGCCTTCTCTTTCGGATCCTGTGAAAAATGATCACTGCAGTTATATTGTGACATAAGTAACTTAGTTCGAACACAAGTACACAGTTAGATCGTGCATGTATGTCAAGTAAGTAAGTGCATAATCATCAAGCTCATGCATGCACAATAGTACAGATGGGCCACAAACAAAAATACGGAATCCCAATCTACATAATCTTATGTTGATCTTGTAAAGATGAAAAGATTGTAATATTCAAAACCAGCACCTACCGAAGTCTGGTTAGCAGGGTGAACAAGAAAAACGAGAACACATTTCTTTCAAATAACACATGAAACCCTCTGAATAAAAAAGTGCATGACCTACGATCTATGACACAATTTAGATTATGAAGGATGTGTCATAGGTTAAATGGAGAGCAAACTCAGTAAATATAATGATTCTACTAAATATGATTACCAATATTTTCCTAAGCACTCTCTTCAAACAGATCTTGGTAACAAAAAAGTGGAAGAATAACAATCATAAAGAAAAACTCAACCAGGAGGAACTTCTAATTATAAAATCTTATCAGATAGGAAACAAGTTAAGACTCACTGTTTTAGGCTGTTGGCCAAGCCCTTCCTTTGAAAATGCTTTAGTCTTAGTTTCTTTTTCACAAATCTTAAATCTCTCCATCTCACGTTCAATGAGCTTCCGAGCATCCATCAAGGCCTGCTCATAAGAGGCGCTAACCTATGTCAGCAGACAAAAAGAATTAATAAGTTAGATCCAATAATGAGTAAAAACAAATGTAATGAAAGAATTGATGAACAAAAACATTATAAAGCATGTTAACAGCTAATAATCAGTGTAGTTATGTCTACAACCTACAGGCTACATTACAGTAATATGTATCTTTCGAAAAAATAAAATGATATAACTAATAAAAACATGCACCTTTTTGTCCTTGATCTCGCTTGACTGAATCCATGTCTTGATCTGGTCTCTATACCGCTGTAGCTTCTTAATCTCTTTTTTCAGGTCCGCTTCAAACTTCTCCTTCTGATTCGCATTATCTGTGTCGTAAACCTGCAATTACAAAAAATAAAATAAACAAAAAAATCGGAAAACAGCAACACGCTCAACAAGACAGCACTCCGCCACTAAGCACCATTTTCCAGAGCAAATACGCAAAATTCATTTTCAAAAATTCAATAACAAAATCGATTACCTTGTTCCAAATGCTATCAAACACGTCGACGCCTTCCTGTACCTTCTTCAAAACACGATCGATTTCGCCTTGTAGCTTTCTGCTGGCACCCATTGCGGAGTCAAAAAATGCTTGTCAAGACTCTAACATGCAGTAAAAGAAGTTTGAGCGAGGATCAACTGGCCGTCAGGGTTCTGGCGATTTTAGGGCTCAAAAGGACAGAGACCGGAATCGGATTACACATCGCCTGCTTCGGTCTTGTAATTTTGAGTTGTAGCTGAGCCGATTGATTGAGCCGAAGATTGGATCAATTCTTAAGTGGTTCGACCGAGCGGTTTAGTTTTTCATTTATATTTTTCGATTGGGTGCAAATTGGCAGGCCAATCTATCAATAAATTGGCATTGACATATGATATTTTTAAAATAAAAAATAAAAAATTGAATAATTAATTGCAATTTGAATTATCACAATTACTCAATAAGATGCAAATTGTAGTTTCAACATTGTTAACGGATTCAAACTCTCATTACGAGAATAGAAAAACTAAATATGAACCATAAACTTCATTTTCTCTTCCGGACCAACCCTCAATTTTCCCTAATAGACGAACTCCATCAGCATGATTTCATTCAAATCTCCATCTTCCTATCGTACGAACTCCATCAGTGCAATTTTGATCAAATTATCGATATGTCATGTCAAAATCACACAATTTACCAAGGCATCACCCAATAACAACAATGTCAAAAAAACAAAAGATCACACAACAACGGCAACAACTATCCTACAGTTTCCATTATTTTTTTCCGGTCAACTTACAAGCAAAATAAATACTTTGTAACTAAAGTCTCTTATTGTCAAACTTATCAATTACTGACCGGAAATACCACATTTTCGTCAATTTTCGACCAATTTTAATTGTTATCTATATTTACAGTGCTTTGGGGACAGAAACACAAAAGTGATCAAAAGTTGCCCATAAGAGAGTTGGGAATTTAATGACGTGTCCGGTCAATTTGCGGTATTTTCTTGGCCAACTATTATCTTTAGTTGGCTGAAAACTGGTTAAAAAATGAAAATCAATATCAGATACATGTCTCTTTTCTCTTGCTTTTCCTCCCTCCTCTGATAAATATCGGTGATTAACCTCTAAATTCTAAAATCTCCACCTCTACCCCACCTCCGACAACCACCATTGTCTCTCCAATAGGCAACGCAGCTCATCCGCTAAAGTTCAAAATTCATCCTGAATTTCAATTTGCTAAAGTTCATCCTGATTTTTAGTATTCAGTTTAAAGTTCAGAAAGAACTTTAGCATGTTGGAATGAACTTTGAAGTCAAGATTAAAATTCATGCATCCAGAATTTTTGTAAAATTCTAAAAGAACTTTAGCGCGTCAAACTTTTTAATTTAACTTATAAACACATCTAAATTTGATCTTAAATTAAATCATATTTTTTACATTTTGATTATGAAATTTGATTTTAAAAAAGTATATATAATTACATAATTTTATTTCAACAACTAAAAATAAAATTAATAAGTTTAAAAAATGTGAGAAAGTGCACTAATATGTGGCAAGAGAGTGAGTGAAACACGTGTCGAATGACATGAAGCTGGTGAAAAATGCACTTTCAGGACAATTCTACCACACCTTCTAAATTATAATACGTGTCCACTACCCTACTCTCACCACTTTTCCCCCAACTAATATAGCTCGTACACATTCATCATAGAGCGATTGGCAGTTCTCTGTTTTCACACAAAATTGTATTTTTAATTGAACCGCTCCATATATATACATATAAGAGATAGTTAATTTTAATTGATAAAATTTATTCAAAAGCTGACATTTCAACATCTATGATCATAAATATATTTTAATGACAAACAATTTTGATGATGTGTTATAATTTTCAAGTCATTATCGTTATCGATATAGTTCGTAAAATTAAATATTGAATGATATATGAGAACCTAAATAATCTAAATTAATTATTGTTAATTTTTAAGAATGTGCCATCAAAGTAATATAGTTCAGTTTAACATATTTAACATGATAAGAAATTATCTCTAAATAAAATCTATTAAAAACTACAAATAAACAATGTAACACCTCAGTGTCCATCCACAATACTAACAATTAAAGAAATTTATGGCCGGTGAATTATATTTTTAAAGAGTTAATAAAACAATGACTTTATTGCACTAATATTAAAAAAATGCGTTTTCGCCATCAAGTATGCGGTAGCTCATGTTTTGGTGTTGGTTCTCCATTCTCAAAATCGCATTTGCGCTTCAATAATATGTTGTCATGTCTACTTTGTTCATAAGTATGATTAATATGTATGTATTAACTATTTAATGCGATGAGTTGCAACTTAATAAAAATGAATTTTCTATAAAAATTATGATAATAAAATTCACCAATTAAAAATTAAATAGTAAAAAAGTGATTAATTCTAATCGTTACACATTTATCTGAAAACCAATTTTTCATCACCAACATTAATATTTTAATGCTAAAATTATTCTTCAAAAATATATTTCATCAAAGAGTACCACATTTTCAATCATATGATATAAATTTAAGGGTAAACTACAAAAACATACTTTGAATTATCACCCATTTTCAAATTAAGTACCAAACTTTTTTAATTATTTAATTTCAGTTCCGAACTTTTTAATTATTCAATTTTAGTACTATAAAATTAATAAAAAACAATTAACATTAAATGAGAGAATTAGTTTGGGAGTCCAACTCTTTAGCTAGGATTTTAAATTTTTTTTTAATATAACGGACAAACAATCTATTTTTTTATGTAAATCTTCTCATTTCATTAAGTCTATGGTACCGAAATTGAATAATTAAAATTGTTTGATACTAAAATTGAAGAATTAAAAAGTTTGGTACTTAATTTGAAAATGAATGATAGTTCAAAAAATATTTTTATAATAGTTTATCCTAAATTTAAATATATGATCGATGTAGCATCCATCTGAAAAAATAATGACCACGTAAATTTAAAACACCGAAATACATATCATTTACCCAAAAATAAATTAATACAATAAAATACCAGCGTCATGAGGAGAGATATATTGTAAAGCTTCGACATTATTCGCATGACATGCATTTTATTTTAATGTGGTTTCACTTTTAAAATTTCATGCCCGTAAAAATGATGACAACTTTTTGAAGTTTTAACAATTTTAGAAAAATGTCAAATAATTAATATCACAATTTAAATTGATTAAAGTTTCAAATATACTCCATCCAAATACATAAGCTCAAAAATTATTAGGAAATGATTTCAAAATGTCAACGACTATATAACTTTATTGATGATATAATATCATATTTTAAATATGATCAACGTAATGTCCATTAAGGAGAGTAACAAATCGCAAAAATTTATGACTGATAAATTATTTTTTAAGAGTTAATAAAACAACTCTATTGCATCAATATTTAATGATGAGTTTTTTGGTTAAAATTAAATAAGATAGTCAAATTTATTAAATAAATGCCGCATATAAAAATTTAATGTAAAAATATGGTTAATTCTCATCATAATATATTTATCAAAAATCGTTTACTTCACCGACTTTATTACCATTATTGTTAAATAAATAATTTTTCAAAATATGTTTCGCGAAAGGTATATCTTTTTTAATTATATATATATAATTTTAATATATGATGGATGCAGCATCCATCTGGCAGAATAATAGCCGCATAAATTTACAAATAACGAAACTCATACATTTTACCCGAAATTCAATTAACGCAATAAATATTGCGCGATGAGAAGAGAGATGCGATTACAAGTTTCAACAATTATCCGCATGACGTCGCTTAAATTTCTTTCCAACGCGGTTTCACCTTTAAGATTTCACATAAGTCAAAATGGTGACAACCTTTTTCAAACTTTAACTCTTTTGGGGGAAAAATTGTCAAATAATTAATATCTCGATTTAGCCAATAGAAAAATCAAATAGACCATGAGGTTTTAAACTTTTTCGAACATTAAATGATTTAATTTTGAATTATTGTAAGTGTTAGGATAGAGAGACATTTTCTGTCTCATCACGCGCAGCGAAACAATGTGACACTCACACAAAAAAGCACACACCAACACACAATAATATGTATAAATGATGAAAGTAAAATACATTATTTTTAACGTGTTTCACTTCTCCAACAGAGCATACGTCTTCACTATTGATATATATGTATTATAAGAATGAACTTATCTGCTCCACACCTTCGAATACAAATCTCTCAACTATCCAATATGTTTTCTCTAACTAAAACTTACAAAAATTCTTGACAAAAGAAGAATTCCTCCCGAATTCTTCTGGAGGACTCTCACCAAGTCTATCGAGTTAATTGTTTCTACCAGTGTGACATTAATTCTATTTATATGGATCGTAATAATACTAAATCAAATATGATTCTTCATCCTATCAAAACAGTAGATTAGTAACCTTGGCTAACATATAATTTTTAACTTTAATCAACTTCAAAACAAGTTGATTATAGCTATCGTCTCTCTTCATATTTAAAAATTTAGTCAATTCCCAACAAATCCTCCCTTAACTAAATTTCTAAATATTTGCATTTTCGTACAAGCTCTGAATTCAGCTTCCAAATCTATGAATCATTGTCATCTTTTTATTCATTCCCTTCAACAATCATGATGTCATTACCATTCTTTCTTAATTGGAATGAACTCTTCACTTAATCGTCCACTAAGATACAAGAACTCTCTCCATCAATTTTAGGAATATAGTCCATTTTCAACAAATTCTTCCTTGACTAGAATATATTTCTAAATTTATCATCTTCATAAATTTGTACCTTCATCTTTAATTGCACTCGGCCAAGATTTGATCTTTATCATTGTTGGTCACGTTCCATGTCTTCCCTCAACAAAAATATTCAGCATTCTCTTCCCTTGAAGATAATCTTACGTCACATTCTCCTTGACATGTTTTGTGCGAACACGATATAATTTTCATGCTTTCTTTCGAACTATTTTTTCGTCTGTCAATTTTGTGTGCAATAGTGGTTCTTCCCGATCTTAATGAGTGCTTTTCAAATTATCAGCTATGATACCAATTTTTTAGGATATTGAGGTTTCTCCTAACACGTGCAGCGGAACTCCGACACAACACACTCACATGAAACACACGCACCAACACACTATGAGATAAATAATGGATGAATGAAAGACAAGATATTTTTAACATGGTTCAGCTCTCTAACAGAGTCTGCGTCCAAGATCTTCACAAATGATAGATATTTATTATAAGAATGGACGCT
>NQLW01000550.1:504003-516024 GCA_002312845.1 Kalanchoe fedtschenkoi
GCGCGAATGAGGCCTTTGATTACATTTGATTTTCTGAGATTTCATTGGTAAAATCTGCTGTTGTGATCTTGTGATATGTAACGCTACCCATTAATATTTACAAGTCACTCCATTTAGGTTTGCTTCCAGATTTTTTCCAATTCAATGAAATTAGGTAATTTGATCCATCTTTGGCAGCCATAATCTCGTGGTTGGCGTCCTCTCGTTAGCGAATTCATTCAAACACGCCACGCACTCGTATGCGCCTTTCTTGATTTTTGTGCAATTCGACTTTCGATATAGATGGATGCTGGGAATGTGCGGAGCGTTGTCAGGTCGAGGCTGCGCTGGCCCCGGAGGGAGGCTTGGGCGCTGATCCCTAAAGGGTGGTTGGAGCCGCACTATGAAGTCTGTCCACAGCTTAGTTTTTCCACCGGTGAGGATTTCTGTGGCTTGTCTTGGATGGCAACACCAATGCTTCGTTTCAACACTTGTTTCTGGCCACAAGGAGATAGAGATTTTAGGACATGATTCAAAGACCATTTTATTATTCACTCAGTGGCTGCAGCATTTGAGGAGTTCTCTTAAGCTGCTGAGATTCTGAGGTAAGCCGCATTTAGGTAGATTCAATTGATGTTGACTAGTTTTGTCGTGGCTGTAAACTGAGTTCACTTCGTCCGATTTTAGTTTTAATGGTCTTAAGATAATCTATGTAAAAAGATCTTTCCAACCATATAAATTTCGAAATCTAGTTCAACCGGATTAATGAGATAAATGAGTTTAAAGGTAGGAGTAGGAAGCTGTCTGTTTGTTTTAGACAGCTTTACCTACTGACTTTGGATGAAGATATCTCCCTATTCTGATAACGAAATTGAGTAGTTCTTTTTTTTAACATGTTCTAGGCGAACGATAGTTTCTAGAAATATATGAAATGTTTTCTAATTCTACCTGATTAGGGAGAAATAATATTCTGAAGTTAAAGGTTCAAACCTGTTTGTTAGAATCGACAGCTCAACCATCTAACTTTGAGGATCTGAATCATGAGATTACGATATCCGAATTAAATGATTCTTGTGTCCAAATTATTTAGCTCGAAACAAGCTTTCTAGCGGTATAAAAATCGTAAGCTATTTCTATCTGGTTATGAAGTTATTAGCTTCCAAAGTTAGGACATTAATCTGTGTTTAAGGAATTAGTGATAAGATTTTAGGCATTTGTTTGTCGTTCTTATAGAATGTAATATTGTAGGTTATAATAGAGCATTATTATTGCTCGATTGCGTTAAGGATTGTTGGATTCGCTTGGAAGAGATGAGTAAATAATTCCTGCGTATTTCCTTTCGTACAAAATTAAATATGTGATTGTTAAAGAAGCATGTTGGGTATAATACGTAAATGACATATACCCATGTGGAAAAATGAAACCGTTATATTGAGCATTCATTCATTGATGTGCATACACACTGCATCATGTCTGCGACGTTCTGTTTACGCGAAAAGATAGCGCGTTCTGTTATATAAATTTTATGATCCGGATCGGCAGTGACGACTACCAGGCCAAAAAAAGGGCCTAGCCAGAAAGGGCTTACGTCGCAGTTCATGTCTGTCACGCATTCACGTTTGCATTTGGCCAGAAAGGGCCTAGCCAAAAAGGGCTCATGATGCAGTTCATGTCTGTCACGCATTCACGTTTGCATTTGGCCAGAAAGGGCCTAGCCAAAAAGGCTCATGATATATGATATTTAATGTGATATAAGAAATACATGTGCTAAAAGAATGATAAATAAACCCCCACGTACACAATAAAAGTACGAGCGGTGAGCGAGCCGCACGTTATGAATAAGATATTAAATAAAATTTAAATAAATGAAATCCTCATTCGGCTCGCCAATTACGTAGCGAGTTGTTTACTCATAGAGTGAGTCTTTTGACTTACCCCTCAATATTTAATTTTCTTTACAGATCGGTAGTCGGTTAGTGGTGAAGGTGTTTGAGTTAGCAACGAGCAAGCTCTTTGGTACGGTTCCATCCAGTCTTCAGTCAACAGTTATTTAATTTGTGTTACCTTGTCATCTTTTTAGTAGTTGCTCCGATGTATTTTGGGTTGATTTTGAATAGTTTTAATTTTGAATGTTCTTTTATTAGTATGTTGAACATTTGACTTTGATTTTTCTTCGTCGAGGCTTGTTTGACTAAAAGTCAAAAAAACAAGTCAAACGCCATCACGATCCTTATTTTTCGGATCGTGACATGATAGTTCTGTATCGTCCATCATGTGACTGGTTTTGAATGATTTTGTTAGCTGCTGAAGTTTAGTAGTTGACAGCAAGATGCTACATACGATTGGGCTGGCTGCTGGGAGTCTCAGTGCTTTAGTTGAGGAAGCAATTGTGACGAATTTCTTGGGATTGAGTGCATTGGACTCGAACAAGTTAGTTGTTTTATTTTATTTTTTTTTTAAGAAAAAAAAGAATCAACAGTGGTTCTCATTTCCAATTGGGGATTCGAACAAATTAGTGATTGGGTCATCTGGAGCGTTCCGTTCTTGGTGAAGATCGTGATGGACTTTGCTAACAGAAGCAATTCGCAGATAGTTATTTTTTACAAGTTAATTAGTAAAAAATTAATGGTTTCACACCTTATTTGAAAAATGCGTAGTTCAGATCACGATTGGATAGAAAGTGGTGATAGTTCTAAACTCCTTTTGAAAATTTTTCCTAAATTTTAAACAGAAGAAAAGGGAAGTTCCTTGGCTAAGTCACGGAGTGACCACGAAGAGAAGCTCTTCGCAAATGGAACTGAAAAAATGTCCATTTGCTGCTCAGGTAGAAGCTGATTGGGTAGAGATTAGTCACGTGTTAATTTCACAATTTCTATCTGTGAAGATACCCATTTACGCGGATGACGGTGGAGGATCGGAGATTGAAGTGCGGTCAGTGACTGGTGAGGGAGTGGAGTGAGAGCGGAGGAGAGAGATCGGGAATGGCGGATGGAGATCGATCGGAAACGATATCTACTCCGATCGTTTCGACGCCATACGATGATGATTAAATTGAAAGTGCACGCGTTTTATTTCTTTTTGAATTTATGAATAAAATTCAAAAGGTGCTAAATTATCATCTTATTTATTTTCTTAAATAAAATTTATCATTACATATTTAAAATAATATTATTATAAAATTTAAATTTGTGTGTGAAAATTAAATTGTTTGATTATCATACTAAATAATATTAGTTTACGCACATAAAATAAATAATGTTTTTCATACTCAATCATTCATAATTCTCAATAAATTTAATAAAATTAATTATATTTAAAAAATCAAACAAACTGATGTTAAACATCATTCAAAATCAATCTAATACTTTTTTCATTACATTCTTTTTATAAATCGTATAGTTCAAACTATAATTATATAAGCAGTAGTACTTATCCTTTTTCAATTTTATCTCTCGAATTTATATATAATAATATGGAAAATTGGAGGTAAAAGCTATGGTCGTCGATGCCTTGTAGCCTGTAGGTATACCAATTTCTCTATACGACGCCGTTTGTTGCGTTGACGCATCCACTACTAATTTGTTTATTTCAACCCAATCAAGCTAAGCATACGTGCTAAGAGGCCAACCCAACTATGTCAACTCGTTTTAGTAAAATTCAAAGTCTTTTAGATAATTAATTACTTAAAACGGCGACGATATTTGGAAGCCTATTTTACTGCAATCATGCATCCATTTTTTATTTATTTTTTATTTTTATTTTTTTTAAAGGGGATCGATAGTGGTTCCCCATTTTTTTCTTGATGGTTAGGGGTCGCACCCCCTCCACTTTGATAGTGTACGTTCATACTCATTGCCGGCTAGCTTACGCGCACCTCCAGTCAGGGTCGGTCCTGACTCTTGGAGGGCCCTGGGCGGTGATAAAATAATGGGCCCCTATTAAATAAAATTAGTATATATATAATTTTATACAATTATTTTTTAAAGAGGTTCACATAAATCTAATTTTTAGTAAAAATAGACATAAAAGAATATAGGCTAAAACATTCTTACATCAAACTCAAATTTAAATATTATTTTTTATTTTGTTATGAAGCATAAACATTATTTGAGTGAATTACTTAATTTATTTTAGATTATTTATTAAAGAATATGAAATATATTGACATTTCGTTGATTTAGTTATGTAACGGAGCTCTAAAAGACATGTTGAGGCAAATGTGATATGTCTATACTCTGAATTTTTTGATTTTTTAAATAAATTATGAATTCAAACTAAGTTTAAATTACTTTCCTATTTTGGTTAGCTAATCTAATATAACCAACAATATACTCGTCATAAAGAAATATATATTACCTAATGCTTCATATTTTGAGTCAAAATGAGTTTTTAGTGTTCTTGAACGAGTTTAAAAAATTACTTCAATAATATGCATACATAAAACTTAATATAATTATGTGTTTTATAATTTATTTCATTACATTGATGTAAATAAACATAACAATATTCTTTTTGAAACAAAATTATGCAAATGAATTTCTCTACACCATTTTTGACGCACAAGATAATATATAGTTATATTACAAATTTGTACACATGTTTGTTGTGGTTGTGGTGGATAAGAGCTTGACTAAGACTCTTCTCATCTCAAGTTCGATTCACCTCTCAAGCATTAAGGAAACTAATATTTTTGGGCCCCCTGACTGCTCGGGCCCTGGGCCGTCGCCCATCCGGGTCAAGGTCAGGGCCGGGCCTGCCTCCAGTATATCTAAACGTAAATGCGATATCAACAGAGCTTGAACTCAGGACAATCATGCATCCATTGACCTTAATTAAAAAAATTTACTGCAATCATGGCATCCATTAACCTTAATTAAAATTAAATTTATGGGTGGAGGATCGGAGATTGAAGTGCGGTCAGTGACTGGTGAGGGAGTGGAGTGAGAGCGGAGGAGAGAGATCGGGAATGGCGGATGGCGCAATCGGAGATCGATCGGAAACGGTATCTACTCCGATCGTTTCGACGCCATACGATGATGATTAAATTGAAAGTGCACGCGTTTTATTTCTTTTTCAATTTATGAATAAAATTCAAAAGGTGCTAAATTATCATCTTATTTATTTTCTTAAATAAAATTTATCATTACATATTTAAAATAATATTATTATAAAATTTAAATTTATGTGTGAAAATTAAATTGTTTGATTATCATAATAAATAATATTAGTTTACGCACATAAAGTAAATAATGTCTTTCATACTCAATCATTTATAATTCTCAATAAATTTAATAAAATCAATTATATTTAAAAAATTAAACAAACTGATCTTAAACATCATTCAAAATAAATCTAATACTTTTTTCATTACATTCTTTTTATAAATCGTATAGTTCAAACTGTAATTATATAAGCAGTAGTACTTATCCTTTTTCAATTTTATCTCTCGAATTTATATATAATAATATGGAAAATTGGAGGTAAAAGCTATGGTCGTCGATGCCTTGTAGCCTGTGGGTATACCAATTTCTCTATACGACGCCGTTTGTTGCTTTGACGCATCCACTACTAATTTGTTTATTTCAACCCAATCAAGCTAAGCATACGTGCTAAGAGGGCAACCCAACTATGTCAACTCGTTTTAGTAAAATTCAAAGTCTTTTAGATAATTTATTACTTAAAACGGCGACGATATTTGGAAGCCTATTTTACTGCAATCATGCATCCATTTTTTATTTATTTTTTATTTTTATTTTTGTTAAAGGGGATCGATAGTGGTTCTCCATTTTTTTTTTGATAGTTAGGGGTCGCACCCCCTCCACCTTGATAGTGTACGCTCATACTCATTGCGGGTTAGCATACGCACACCTCCAGTATATCTAAACGTAAATGCGATATCAACAGAGCTTGAACCCAGGACAATCATGCATCCATTGACCTTAATTAAAAAAATTTACTGCAATCATGGCATCCATTAACCTTAATTAAAATTAAATTTATGTCATGAATTATATAAGATTTGTGTCATATTACATCAAAAAATTATAAATTTTTCACTCACATTAAAAATAAATTTTTCAGAACTCTACTTGTGGGATCACATGTCATATTATACTTTCATACTTTTCATATTACAACAATTATAATTTTTTTAGATTTATTAAATATTTGATTATTTATAATTATTTATTCACACTATTTTTATTTACATTTATGTAATAAAAAATTATATAAGTAAAATATTTTATCAACAAATTGATCCTTAATCACATTTAGAATAATGAAACATGATTAAGTATCAATCTTTTATCACGTTTCATACTTCCAAACGTAATTAAATATTAATATATATAATCATGTTCCATCTCCAAAATTGATAAAAGATTCTTCTTTAATGACGTATATAATAATGAAATTTAATTACGTTTAGAAAGATGATACGTGATTAAAGAATTGCTTCATATCAGATGAACATACATCATCCTCTCACATCTACACAAATCTATCACTTAAAATTTATAATCTGACATGAATTTTCGTAAATCTTCCTTCTGTATGCCCTTACTATAGATTCTATTGTATTCTTTTAAGGAGAAACTAATATTTTTTCACAGTGTGCTAAAACCATTTCATTCATCAAAGAGCCTATAAATGCACCATTTTAACCACCACGACATGATGTACGAATAAATAAGTTATTGATAAATTTTCACTTTATGGAATATATTACATTGATTATTGACGAGGGGTTAAACTATCTTATGCTAAATTATTATTTCATAATTTTAAATTCAATATGATTTAAAATTCAAAATGATACCATACTGATAATTCGATCTAGAATCACTATTCAATTTACGCAACTGAGTAATTGGGTTGGACCTCATAAGAACAGAAGGAGATCTAAAAAGTGCACATAATAAGAAGATGCATGAAAAAGAGCATAGCGACGTAATGATCAATAGAGAGCCTTTTATCAAGCAATGAGAAGATTATTGACTAAGAGTTCATTTTGACCCAAAGAAAATTAAAATTAATTTATATTGAATTATTGAAATATAAAAAATAATTCATTCTAATACGATTTATATTCAGTAAATCGTTCATTTTATTTTGTTCTGAAAATTTTATATTTAAATGATTTATATTAAAAAGTAGTAGTAGATAATCATATTTGGAGCCATTCAAAAATCAACACGTGAATGGAGGCCCATTAGGCCACACATGGGCCCAACATATCGGCCCAGATAGAACAACTGCAGTCAACCTCGAGTTTCGCGTACACGTGATGAAGCAGAGAATCACACATAACACAACACAATCTCGTCGAAATCGTCTTGCGCTTCGCCTCTTCCCTAACTCGGATATTCGTCTGCCATTCATGTCGAAGCCAGGCTCTGTTTTTCTCTCCCCAAATCACCCTAATCACCAAATTGGAGTTCAGATGCCACCACCGCCTCCAACAGCTTCTCAAACCGCTGGAGGCGGTGTCGGATCCAGCTCCATCATCAGGCCCGGCTCCATGGCTGACCGCGCCCGACAGGCCAACATCCCCCAGCCCGAGCCTGGCCTCAAGTGCCCCAGGTGCGAATCCACCAACACCAAATTCTGCTACTTCAACAACTACAGCCTCTCCCAGCCTCGCCACTTCTGCAAGACCTGCAGGCGCTACTGGACCCACGGCGGGGCTCTCCGCAACGTCCCGGTGGGCGGCGGGTGCAGGAGGAACAAACGAACCGGTAATAAAACCACCGGAGCAGCAGGGTCAAAACCAGTCAACGTAGAGCAAGACAATAATCTCAATAACAACAACAACAACAACGGCTCTATCAGTCCCGTGATATCTTCCACTATGTTGGAAGACAGTTCAAGCTTACACCAGCCGCGGCTGGCGCAGATTCCGTTCCTGGCCTCGCTGCAAGGCCTGGCTGGTCACTACGGATCACCGCCTTCGAGCCTCGGGCTGAGTTTCAGCAGCATGATGAGCGCGGCCGTGGCTCAAGATCAGCTAGGGTTTCAGATTGGGGGTAACAGTAATAGTAATAATAGTAGTGGTAGCGGCTCGGATCATCAGTGGAGGCCTCACCATTTCCCAAACTTCCTGGCCGGCTTCGACCCACCTCAACAAATCCCCCACTCGAGTTTATTTCAGTTTCCAGTTGATCACAGTCATCAAAGTACTCACCCACCTCTAAGATCGTCGGTGAGCCAGCAACCGGCCAGGCCTCCGGATAACCCATCTACTGATCATCATCAGCAGAGCGATGAGGCGGGGGCGAAAGCTGAGGCGGCTGCTGCGGGGCAACAAGGAGGTATGGATACGAACTTGGTTTCAAGATCATTTCTGGGGACGTCTGACCACAGCAACAACAATCAGTATTGGAACAACTCTACATGGACAGATATGTCAGGCCTCAACTCCTCCACAACCAGCCTCTTGTAACACTAGTACAACGTTAACACAGGCTGTTTCACACTTCTAGTAAGCTCCAGAAGCTTCTATTGACATGCGCAAGCCAGCTAGCCGCTGCTTCTAGTAAGCTCCATAAGCATCTTTTGGCAGGCCTCAACTCCTCCACAACCAGCCTCTTGGAGATCAATGTGCTGAGAGTTTCTTGATCGACCACGCTGTAGCTAGCAAGCTGTAAGCCATCCAGCCACTGCTTCAGTAGAGTTCAATTTTAACTAATTAACTTGCTAGCAGGCATCATCATCGTCATAATCTATCATTTTCCGTGGATTTTTGTGTTTTTTTGGGCTATGATTTTCTATTGTTATTTTTGTTTATCAATCCCACGTTAGTTTTATGAGACAATGTTGAGGTTTGACGTTGCATTGGAAAGTTAAATTGGTTCGTAATTGGTTGATCGTGAACTTATAATTAATGCAGTGGTAATTAAGAATGCGAACAGTGACTTTCTGCTCTGATTCTCAGGCCATTCTCATGTCTCTGACTGCCCATATATATCTCACTTCTAGTCTACACTGTGAGATCTTCTTCATTTATTCATGCATATCCATCATGAACAGTTTTTCCTCATCGAACTCGTCCATGCATCTGCGGCTAGCTCCCAATACCTGGCTGAATGCACGAACTCGAAGGCTGCCCAACAGTAGAACAAAACAATAATACTTACGTATATAGAGAGAGAGAGAGATGGAGGCAGATGTGTGTCATCAGCAGCGCACTCGTATGTCATCAGTAGTTCAGAGGGAGACATGGAAGATGATGTACTTGCGGTGGAGAGAGAAAGAGAGTCAGAGATGCTGCGGTTGCTCAATCAGTAGTCTCGTGTAATAAAGGGAAGGAGGATGAGGAAGAGAAGATGATGAAGCTCACACTCACAACCATGCAGTAGAGAGTAACTGCAAGAAGGTCATCAGCAGACCTTCAAACCGGCGTCATGCATTTTGGCAAAAGCTGTTTCGTGGCAAATTTCGAAGAAGCTGTCTCGTGGGTGGAGTGTTCAAACATGGAGACTCCAACAAAAACCCTAAAGTTTGCGGTCAAAAGGATAGGAGAGAAAGGATATATACATACACACTGCTCTCGTTGCTCCGCAGGTACGTACGGTACAGTTTCATCTCGGCAGCTTTAGGCTCGTAAATCTTCTCGAAATCAAAACCCTGTTGAGAAACAAATTAGTTATTAATAACCTTTTCAAAACCCTAGACTCCCATGTGACAATTGCAAAATCATTAAAATTATATGTGACAAATATTGATTAATTGTTATGTTTTTTTATATATTTCATATGAATTGTGAACGGGTTAAACTGGCACATCACCGAGAATCACACACATGATAAGGGCTTTCTCTTTTGATTTGAATTTGAACGTAGCTGAGCTGAGTTGAACAAGATGAAATGGACGCTTATGCTCTCTCATCTAAAGATACGTAAAACTCCATTACGTAGGGCTGCGTTTGGTTTAGGGAAAATTGAGTGGAAAGGAAAATGTGGAAGAAAATATGTAAAATTAAACGTTTGATTTAGATGGAAAATATGAGGGAAAGAAAATTATGTGAAAAGTTAGAAGGAAAGTTAATGTAAATTGAAATGAGTTTTAAAACTTTCCTTCAAATTTTTCATTCTAAACCAAACAAAAAATAAATAAAATAAAATCCATGATAAATTTCACTTTCATCAAATTTTCCTTCCCTTCCCAATTTTTCTTAAACCAAATATAGCCTAAAGTATTTGAAGAAGATGAGTTTTAAGGCTCGGAATTTGAAGCAACTTTACCTCTCTGTCTCTGGTACATTTTCGTCTTTTCTCGTACTGGTTTTGACCGCCACGTCAGCTTTGGATTCCGCTGCATTGGATCCGGCCGTACGAATACGATGACGATCGCAATCCGATCCCATGCAGCCACACAAAACGCTCAGAATCAAACGACGCAGTTTTGAATCTTAATAATCAATCGCCCATCGCCATGCAATCAGAGACCTGCTTAATGAGGAGATGAGCTCAACCGTTGTTGGTTAGGTTTTTTTAACCATGGTTAGAATATTTTCTTTTTTATTTAAAAAATTACTCCGTAATTTATTTGCATCTTATTTTTTTTAATTATAATTAACTTATTTCTTTTTATGGGCTTATCTGGACATTTGTTGGGCCGGGTTGGTTATCATATTTGGCGAAAAGATAAGTCCATAAGTGGGAAGTGATTTTTTTTCTAATTAAATTAATACTGATTAATCAAGTCTTAATAGCATGCATCACTGTCATTTTATAAGCTACGTTATCCGTCGATCCGACGGATTCGGTTTGGTTCGTGAAAAATTAAAAGTTGAACCAAATTATTAGTCGTCGGTTTTTAAAAATTTGAAACTGTAACCAAACCATTAACATTTCAAACCGGACCGAACCGACCCGTTTCAAACCGAATAATTTTTTAACATTTCAAACCGAACCGACGGTTTTAAATCGAAATCGAAACAAATTGACCGATTTGAAACTGAACCGAACCGGTTCGGTTCGGGAGGGCGACAGACGACCAGAATATTATTATACTAGATACCAATCATGTTTTAATTGTTTTGAATTCAATATCAAATTGAATAAATGTTCAACTTGATTTTGAACGATAAGTAGATAGATATACATATCAATTTGAATTAAAATAAATCTTGCAATCTAAAATCTTAACTCAAAACAATCTTCATAATGCAATTATAAAATTTTTCTATTATATCTCAAATCACCAATTTTATCCATTTTTAAAATTTACAAAAAATGAAGTCCACTCATTTTCTTCCGGTTTCGTTTACTCGTACCTCATCGTCTGCATTAGTTGTTGGGCGGTGTCAAATCAAACACTCCGCCCAACTCCTAAAGGGATCCTGACCTATCATCCTAGAAGGCTATTAGATCAAATGACAAAGACATTGTTGAAAAAAATATAACTTTTCCCGGATGAAATGAAAATTGGATCATGTTCCATTCCTTAGCCGGAAGGATATATATATATATATATATATATATATATGACCATGAAATAATTAGGGAGTGGAACAAAATTTACTGGGTGATAGAGTCGAATTTTGGACCTTAGCTTCATGAGAACAATATGCTACTGCTGAAACACGGAATAATTGAAATATTGGATCAAAACACTATATATGGATGGTATGAACTACCCAAACAGAAATTCATTGCAATCTGAACTACGACACTTTCTAAATAAGGTGCATACCGTTAATTTTTTAATGGGAATCCAGTTAATTCAAATTAAACACTATTAAAAACTCTAATTCTGTTAAAAGCAGATCTTAACGTTAGATTCATCATCGTCAACAACCAAATTGTATTACTGTTGCTCTTACATCCAATTCTGATCTCAGCCGCTATTCTAATTATGTCGGATCACCGCCAAACCTCTTCCTCTTCTTTTTATACAGCCACCGTGTCTGACCACCGTTAAACTATGTGATTGTTTTCCATTGACACTACATTGACAACAATCTGTGATTGTAAATACTGGAAAAAGAATTCAAAGACCCGCTAGAGATTAAGTGAGATTCAGAACTTACATTATGCA
>NQLW01000554.1:0-13580 GCA_002312845.1 Kalanchoe fedtschenkoi
CACATCAACTGCTGGCGCACTGTCCTGTCGCAAGAACCGGAGATGTTAATATTAATAACACGCACAAAAAATGATGAAGTACTATTAATATTTTTCTTAGATCTGCTCCAGTACATGGATCTCCTCTCCTTCCCTGGCAAAATGCGTGCAATGGAATAAAATTTTCATGCCGAATTCTTCCAAGCTGCTTAATCAGTGGCAAGCAAGGCCACTTCTCCTTGCAGCTCCCTTCTATAAGCAACCTCAAAGCATTAGCTCCACAATCAACAAGCTTCGCCTTGTATATACTTCCATAGCTAGTCTTTTCCATAACCTGCCCTGTAGCATTCAACACATCTTCCAATGTCAGATGCTCGCCGCGTTGAAAGACAATCAGCTTCCCTTTGCCCCCACCTCCATCAACCTTTCCATTCTTGTCATCTTCTCCTTCCTCCATCTCCTCCTCGTCATGATCCATACTCTTCCTCTTCCTTCCTTGAGCATGAAACCAATCAGAAGTGAAGCTATTACGACAGCCCCAGCCAGAAGTCCTATCATTATGCCACCGATCACACCAGCGCTCAAGCTAGAACTCTTTGCGCAGCTCTTCAACGGCAACCCAGAAAGCCCCGGACTGTTCCCTTGGACAACCTCAGCACTAAACTTTGATGGGTCAAAATTAAGCAAACTCCCTGTGAAGTTGTTGTAAAAAAGGTTCAACTTTTTAAGGTTTAAGCTGGTTAAACTATCAGGAACAACACCTTTGAACATGTCATGACTATGATCCAGCACCTTCAGCTGACATGTATGTTTGTGTCATGATAAATAGAAGTTGTGCAATGTCATTATTTTAGATAATTCTTATAGTAAGAGGAGAAATTGCAGAAATTCGGACTTCGGAGTCACATTTAATTTAATGTTTTTCTCTATCAATTAACATTTTCACACATCAAAATAAAACGCTCCAAAATCATACATGAACTTTCTGCGAATCTTGAATGGGGATGCCCTATAATAGGCTCCGGACAAGTTTGGATAAAAGATTTCCACTAACATTAATTTTGTGTTTGGTTAAAAAAAATGGAAGAAAAGAAAAATTAAATTCCATATAGAATTTATTTCAATTTTCTCTTTTGGTTAGATTGAATTCCGAAATATATTCTATTTTACTCTTGTTTTGGTCAAGAGTTAAAAACTCCATTAATTTAATCCCTTTGTCTAATTTTTTCCTCTTTCAACTTTTTATAACTAAAGTCCAACTTTCCCTCAACCAAGTATTCATTTTCCTTAAATTTTCTTTTCTCATAAATTTTTTCTAAACCAATTACACTCTTAACTCACATCATCCTAAGATCCCAAATCAAAAATCAATAAATTAATACTAAGGGCATCGTCATATCTCTTGATATTTATGTCATGTCAACTCATCATTTTCATAAATTTTTTTTAATAGACTTTCAGTTCACATCGAATAAACTTTTCATACAATTATGTAGATGAATTCACTTGTTGTATCATAATTTTTATAATTTTTTGTATTATATTGGTTACCAATTCTTAAACCATTATAATTAATATTGTAATTTTTATTGCAAACATATACGAATGCTTTTAGTTTTAAACGCCGTAAAATCCCGGCCTAATTAAAAAAAAGTAATCAATATACAACATTTATAATTAAAAAACACCGTCTAAAATACTTTTGATAATCTAAGAATGACGTTTTTAACCATAAAACGCGTGCGAAATGTATATTTTACATGTTGCTTTCAGTCTTCAAAAGTCGTCTTTTGTTCATGATAGTCTAAGACTTCGTTTTCAACCAAAAACCGATGTGTAAAGTCTAAATTTTACACGACGCCTTCAACTACAAACGCGGTCTTGTATTCATGAAGCGCGCATCATATTTGTGACAACGTGTTGTATCAGAGAATCGTGAATCATTCTCCATATGAAAACGAACCCGCCAGATAAAATTTATGGTGGTGTGTCATGAACCTCTATATTAACCTTCAATGCCGATGCTCTAAAATAAATTTCAGAGTGAAGAACTGTACCCTAACTCAAGCGGGGATGCCCCTACTGAACGAGTTGATGTTAAGATAGAATTTTGATATGGAGAGCCCACCGAGCTCCCTGGGAAGACAGCCTGAGAGATTAGCAAATGGGAGCTGGAGAGAGTGAAGGAGGAGGAGAGAAGGATCTCTGGAAAGGGACATGTTGAACCATTGTGGAGAAGACAGGTCGGAGCAGATCAGGAGAGAGCCCATGGTGAAGACCCATTTCAGGCCTAATGAAGTTGTTTTGTTTGAGTAGATTGTACGCATAGATTTTCGCATGATGGCCCACATCTTTATTCTTATCTACCAAGATCAAGATATTGAAGTCAAACCTCGGACAACAGTTTTTCTTCTCTTTGATAAAGATTTGAAAGTTCTTCAACTAATTCAGACTCCTTCCTCCTGAGTGTGTGATTGCACATCAGGAAATGTAAGTTAGTGCAGATAAAAAATTATTGAGATACTATTTCATATCATACGTAAAAGGACACCATATCATGTACACGATATTATTTTATTCAACAAAATTCATGTATTATCTTTGGGATGTTTACTACTTCAGCAGACATTGCATTTCATCATGCTAGATGTGATTGTTATAATATAACCACCTAGGTAAAACAGTATTGACAAAAAAATAAGATGAAGGTTTTGTAATATTACTATAACAGACGCTAAACGGCACAAGCAACTGACAAAATATTTAAAAAGTGAATGAACAGCTGGTAGCCAGATTTTCATTGTTGAGTATCTTCAAAATGCATTACTTGATGAGAGCAGCCCAAAAACCAGTATTTGCTACAGCAATGAACCAATGAACCTCTTGTTCAGTAGACATTCAGAAAATGAAGTTTGGTTTATTTGCAAGTTCATGAACATTATTTACATACAACAAATGCGCGCATGGATCAAACCACACTGATGGATCAAAAATTATAAAATTTGAGTTAATGTAATGAAGAATTAGAAACTTGAACCTGAGAGAATGAAGGTCCAAATGGATGCGAGCTTCATCAGATGCTATCTGAGCTTTTAGTGTTGAAAGAACTGCTTGTTGCTTAGTATTCTCTACCTGCGCCTCCACCCATTGTCTCTCACTTGTTCCAAATCTGATATGTATTGGCATATATAGACAATTATAAATGAACACCAAAATAGCATTTTTGCAAAAAAATATATATATATTTGTAAATATTAGTAGGGTATTCAGAGAATTAATACATCGACCGAAGCCGCCGCAGCTCAGCAACACGCTGATGATGAGAGTTCTCTAAATCTGCAATACCATAGCCCAGCATACAAGCCAACTGTCAATTACCCTCACAAATGTGATTGTACACGGGGCTTTATTTACAACGGTTCACCAAATACATGTAGACAGACTAAAAAAAGTCCAGAATGAAGGGAAAACAAACAACAGATACATTAACTGGTGTAGTCATAATATTATTGATAACATTCACGCCAGTGCAGTCCATGGTACACATTTTCGGTAACGAAAAACAGTACCACAGGAAAAAGATAAACCTCCATTGATTAGTGATTATGTGAGGCAAACATTATTGGTAAAAAAGTTACAAGACAATACATTATTTGTAAGTATAAGTCCCGCCTAAACACCAGCAACACATAACATGAATATAACTATATCACCTGTTAATTTAAAAGGAAGATTTGAGGTAGATAAATACCGTGTACATTGGTATTGGATATGTCATCAAGACTCACCCACGAACATTTAGCTTTGCCCTCTTCTGCAACTCTTCTGAAAGGACCCTACAAGTATCATAATCATAAAATATAACTATGAAAAACAATCATGTACATTAATTAATCAAAACCACAAGGAAATCAAAATAACCAGAGCACTGACTCCCAGAACAAAAGTTAAAAATATGATCACAGATTAGTGAGTAGTCAAATGTTGAATCCACCAAGGGCATTAACTAGACAGACTTTTCTTTGGATTCGCTCTGAAAAAATTTCGCAATAATTTTTGAAAGCAAAAAACTGAGGCATGATCTAGAAAGAGGGTGCAGCTATTCACAATGACATGTAGCACTTAATAACTGAAAGGTCAGATAGTTAAAAAATAATAATTTAGAATTACATACCGTATCGAGTTGCTTAACAAACCACTGATTTAGCTCCTTTATACAGGCTGAATCTCCAAGCAAGTACGGATGAAAATCAGCATAAGTAAGGTAGATTCCGTCCTCTGCACAAATTTACTACAGCATCAGCGCTATCCAACACTTGAATAAAAAAGTCCGAATTTCATGTCCCATAAAATACACCGTTTTACATGGATGATTTTAATCTAATTGGTGCGTATATAGCACGACTAGAAGGCAAAAAAATACCATCCCCGGAGTGATAATGAGCCAACTCCTGTGCTGTTGATGCAATCCTTCCGAGAACAGCATTCATCTAATTCATAGTAAATATATTCACATGGGTTAGATTGCTTGGTGGCCTCATTTTTAGCTGACATAATGTAAAGTTTAGCTATGAATGATTGGAAGCAGTTTCGAATCGAGTGTTCGCCTTCATTGAATATATATCCCAATGCCAAGCTTGCAAAAATTGAAAGATTCAGCATTCAGCTTGGCCTTTAGGTCGGTTCATGTGAAGACATTATATTAACAGACTGAAACAACTACTAACGGACTAGAAGAAAAAATAGTTAAACATTCAAAACACATGCCAAGAAAGGAAAAAAAGATCAATGAAGCATGAATAAAAAGACAACATGACCTGTATGACAACATAAACAACCATTTAATCCCGAAACTATTATGCTGGGCCTTTAAATGTCAGGATACCTGTAAGTTTCGAGCTGAAAGACTGTCATCAATCATTGTGAGTTGCCCATTGACAGCACTGGTTGCTGCCACTCTTGCTCTTCTACCTTGAATCAAGGTTGACGCCTGCCCAGAAAGCATATCAAACTGAGACTGTAAATGCCTGAGCTGTCTTTGAAGCTCCACAGCTTCAGTTTTGTATGATAAAGTTGCATCCCTGTTACGAACATGAATTCAGTAAGATACATAAAACCGGGGTGTTGTTACAATAAATGTGTGTAAACTCGTAAGTCATAATCATGGCAGCAAAAGATGCATGGTTATTTCAGCCTGGTCAACTTGAAGTTGAAGGATAGACAACAAAATTGGCGTTGATTGCCTGAATATATAGTAGTACCCTAGAGACAAAATCAATGGTAAGAATCCTTCATGCTACATAAGTTTCTAAAGTTTGACACTAACCTGTTCTCAACTGCACTGTTTGTCAAACTATCATCTCACTTTCATGTGGAAAGTAAATGTAGTTAATGAATAAAAGACAGCAGACCAAGTTTACACATCATTTAAACAACCACATTGTAACACGTAGAATTAGAATAGTTCAATCCGAATACCATAAACTTATTCTAGAATTGCATTCATTTCTCATGACTGGAAATCATCAATCCAAAGGAACTCAATGTAATTGTGTTGGGGAAAATATCTGTTCGACCTGCCCATAGAGACAGCGGTAATCAGCAGGTTCCAATGAAGCCAAAGAGCAGATGAAGTGAAATCTAAATTCATAGGCACCTTCAAACCAGGGGTCATTTTTCATTTGAGTTTTTAAATCAGGATCTAAATGAAATTCGCTCAATACTTTCCCTGAACAGTTCAAGAACTTGGAATATGCTTGGATTACAGGATGAAAGACAAATTATACCAATGAATAACCAAAAGATTTACGCGAGTAGAAAACTGACCTAATATCTTTCAAGCCTTCTTCAGCGCCAAAAATAGCCTCTTGATTATCTCTCTGGACGGAAAACGCTGAAATACTACAGGTATAACTGTAAACGTTGCTTGCTCAGAGGATGTTGTTGGAGCGGCCATCAGATCACCGAATGGAGACTTGATAATTGCTAGTCAATGGCCCCGCCAATCCGAAGCCCCGCTGGGTGGCATCCGCATGGCTCTATGTCGTATCCGTGAGCTAGCCTTGTCAAAAGCCAACCCCATCACAGAGATTCAATGAGACATGTCGGTCGGATCCCATGCTGACAGGCGTTGGTGCTCCAGGACGTGGCCCGAACGATGGTCCTTCCATTTCATCACTCGGGAGAACAATGGTCTTGCCTCGGCCATTGTAAATCTGTCGAGAAGTGGCATCTGGTTCTCCCCGGAAAGACTTCCTATGGAGGTCTATCTAGCCTTCATAGCGGATCAACAGACTATCGATCCGGCATTAGCTTCTTGCTCAGTTGACATCGCGGTTCCGCGTCCCTTGCTTTGCTTTGTTTGTTGTAGCGCCATGTGCGCTTTACTCCTATAGCGCTTTGCGTCTTTTCTTATAAATAAATTCTTCCTTCTTAAAAAAAAACAAAAAAAAAAGAGACTGCAACCTCAACCATCAGGCCAACAACTTATTTGGTAATCCGCACTGACCAGTAATGCTGAATTAGCCGGTCAACAAAGCCAAAATCCATGGCCGAATTTTGTACTTGTTAGAGTGAAATCAGGCTTATACACCACAACAGACCATCCCACGCAAAACAAGACAAAACCCATCTCACATAACTAACTAAGTAATTTCTTCGCATATATTATATTAAAACCTCAGCATTCACAATCTCTGTGATGATCAGAATCAGACAGCTTCTTCTTCTTCTGGTAACACTGCTCGACAAGCTCCTCCAGCTCCACATGCTTCCCTGCCACGAACTCAATGTAACTCTTCCCCGGTATGTCTTCAGCCGAGATCGAACTCACTCCACCCTCTCCCACCCCCATCACCAAGCTTCCCGTCAGAACTACACACGTAGACACTAATAGCGGCCAGAAAAACGACAGGAAAACCAGAACGGTCCCCCAGAAGCGAGCTGCCATAGCGGCAGCGATCACGGCGGCGCTGAACTCGTACTTGAAACTCAGAAGCTTTCTTGCGATTTCCATGGCGGATATTCTCGTCTGATTATGGTGATGAAATTGACATTAATTATTAGTAATGAAGTGTATTATTTTAACATTGATGCGTTATTTAATTATAAAATTTCTATAATACGAATTTAGGCAATAATAAATTTTAGTTTGTTCGATTTTTGTAACTTTAGATTCTGGCCGTTGGACTTTGTTTCATTTTAAAAGGATTATTGAAATAATAAGATCCTCTTTTGCGACATCAAGGCCAAACTCATGCTCCTTTACAACTATGGTGACCCTCATTTTGGTTGTTTGAAATGCAAAAAGCTCTCTACCTTCTCCTCGTAAGGACGAGTTTGTTGGACTTTTATATCACGAAACTCATGGGGGAAGACTGAACTTGAAGCTCCAAAACAGTGTGATCACCTTTCCACAGAAAATGCAATTGTGGGGTTGGGCACTGCATCTCTCATTCTAGATGCACCATTTTCATTCCTTGGATTCGGGCCTCGGTCTAATTAGCCAACCGATGCCCAATGATCTTTATGGGTTGGGCCTCAGCCACCACAAAGTCATTTTGAGTTCCCGGCACCATGAGTGCTCATTATCAAAGAGTATCTACATTGTCAACAGCATATTTTCCATGCAGCACATAAGGATTTGTTTGTTTTAGGGACATGAGAAGCAAAAGAAAATTATAGAGAAAGTTTCATCTCATTTTTTTCATTTGGTTAGGAGTGGAAAATTATGGAGAAAGTGGTCTTTAGTGTGTTATGGAGCTGATGGATAAACCTAGCTGCTTCTTCAACAAATTCACCTGCTGTCATGCAGCTGATTGATGATACTATCCAACGCTTGGATTGTCTCCGATTATGAAATCCAGATCCAGTTAGATAGTTTATCTCAATTTGACACAGTCAGCAACGTTGAGGACCTCTTCCCCACTGTCTTAATGTTCAGATTGCTGAGACAAAACTGCTATAAAACAAGCTCAGGTAGGCCTCTACGTTACACCACTTTTCGCGTCATATCTGGGTGTAAAAGATGAAACCCAATTCGATTCAAGCTAAGGAGTTGGCAAGAAGCTCTTGCCTAAGGCGACCCCTGACGGGTTTAAGCAAAGAAGCGTCAGCAGCACTGGCGCTTCCACGGCATTTAAGAATGCCGAGGCTGGAGTACAGCAAGAAAGTTGATTGTAACATGAGTCTTCTTCAGCATGCAACGTTAGAATTCAAAAAGGTCCAGTTGCAACATCAAGATGAGCGCACTGAAATCAAACGGTGATCACTCAAACCGGTCCAGTCACTCAGTGCTTCGTTGGATTACTATGTAATATACGCTAAATAATTAGCTGGACCTGAAATATTGTAAACGGTTTGTCTGTACGTGGTCGCAGATGGTGGAATTGGAACATGTGAATAAGCTTGGATTTGGACGTGATAGGCCTCTCGGGTGCTTATTAATTATGAAGCGTTGGAATATTTCAGGAACCGTGCCAGACACCTACGGTCCATACGATGATCTCCTGCTGTTCACAAATGCCATAAAGAGGTTCTTCTTGCTGCTTCCCTTTGCCACTAGCTAGCTAGTTAATAACAGGATGCTCAAGCTGATCCATGAAACATCTGATTTAACAGATGGGATCTTGCGGCGCTGCATAAGCTCCCAGAGTACATGAAGGTCTGTTACATGGTTTGGCGAACATCTACGGCCGAACGCGACTCAAATTTACTTTTTCAGGTTCGATCGAGCTCAGCTCTCAATTTCGCCTTGAACATAAACGCGCAGCATCGTTTAGTGACGAAGCTCGAGCTCGGCTCGAACAAAATATCCAAAGAAATGCAATTATGTTCACAAAATGAGAAGAGCCAAGCTTATGCCGTCTGATTCAATTCCATCACTAGTAACTGATAGACAGATAGATGGTGACCTGAGAAGGATGACACCTTGATGCAGCTTATGCCGCTTAAAGATTTACTTGCATCTCTGGTAATATACTTGAGGTTGGGACCCTGAAAAAGTATAACATCTTGGTTTAGGATGAATGAAGTAACAAGCTTATTCCAGATCTGACTACTGTGCAGCGAATAGAATGAATGAATTAGACAGTAACAAGCTTATTCCAAATCTGTAATCTTGTAACGCAAAACGGTACATATGGTGCTGTCACGACCCGAAAAATAAGGATCGCGATGGCGTTTGATTTGTCTTTTTGACTTTTAATCAAACAAATCTCGGCGAAAAAAAAGTCAAAGTCAAAGGTTCAACATACTCTCTAAATAAAATAAAATTCAATAGATTTAAACTATTCAAAATCAACCCAAAATCATACCCAAGTACATCGGAGCGACAACTACAATGGATGACAAAATAACGAAAATTTAATAACTACTGACTGAAAGAAATTGACTGAAGACTGGATGTCACCGTACCGAAAAGCTCGTTCGTTTCTAACTCAAACACCGTCGCTAATGAACGACAACTGATCTGAAAAGAAAATTTAAATATTGGGGGTGAGTCAAAAGACTCGCTCTATGAGTAAACAACTCGCTACGTATTTGGCGAGCCGAATGGGGAAATCTTTTATTTTAATTTAACATCTTATTAATCACGTGCGACTCGCTCACCATTCGTACTTTTATTGAGTACGTATGGGGGTTATTTATCATCTCGTTGACAAATATATTTCGTTTATACCACATCAAATGCAATATGTCAATGCAAATGCGTATGCGTGACAAGTATGAACTGCGACGAAAGCCCTCTTTGGCTTGACAGTCGTCATTGTCGATCCAGATTATAAAGCAATCATATAACAAGCGCGAGAATTCGCGAAACAAGCGTCGCAGATATGATGCATGTATGCACATGAATGAATGAATGCTCTATGCTCTATATAACATTTTTCACTCTTCCACGTGGGTATATATATATTGTGTATGTATTATACCCAATATGCTTCGTTATCAGTTACATATTTAATTTTGTACGAAAAGAAATACGCAGGAATTATTTACTCACCTCTTCCGAGCAAATCCAACAATCCTTAAAGCACTCGAGCAATAATAATTCTCTATTATAACCTACAATTTTACATTCTATAAGAATGACAAACAATGCATAAAATTCATTGCTAACTCCTTACACACAGATTTAATAGTCCAACTTTGGAAGCTAATAATTTTATAACTAGACATAACTAGTTTATGATTTTTATACCGCTAGAAAGCTTGTTTCAAGCTAAATAATTTAGAAATAAGAATTGCTTAATTCAAATATCGCAAACTCAAGATTCTGACCCTCGAAGTAGCATGTATAAGCTGTCAATTTTTAACAGACAGGTGCGTACTCCTAACTTTGAAACATTATTTCTCTCTAACCAGGTGGAATTAGAAAACATGTCATATATCTCTAGAAACTAAGTTTCACCTAGAACATATTCAAAGAAAGAATTACTCAATTATGATATCAGAACAGGAAGATATTCACGTTCGAAATCTGCAGACAGATTCGTCTAAACTGTCGGACAGCTTCCTACTCTTACTTTCGAACTCAGTTATCTCATTCTTCTGATTGAAATATATCTCAAAACTTATATGGTTGGAAAGCTCTTTTCATATAGAACAATAACTTAGAATCAAGAAAAGCTACAATCAGACAACGAAAACTCAATCTACAAACATGACAAAACTATCCAATAAAACTGTTTTCTTTTATCAAAATCACAACAGCTTGATTACCTTATTAGACGGCCAATCTCAGCATCTAATGGCTGATTCGTGCAGATTACTATCCATCGGATTAGCATGATACTCTTTGTAGGCAGCAACATTGATTTCTCCATACATTAACAGATCTCCTTCTCCCTTATCATAACTAAGCTTGCCTCGTCAAACATACCACACGCCTTTAAAAATAGGCATACAGTGTCCTAGAGGAAACCCAATTCGGATGTTTAAATTCGACCTGGCCTGGCACCATGCTTGAGTCTTATGAAGGAGCAACTAATGTGCGGCATGGACACATTTGGAGCTTAAAAAAAAACGCATAACAAGCTGGGCAAATCATGCAGTTTTCTTCAGCTTAAGAATGTACGATATGATGCAAATTATAAGATGGCTGGCAACAGCTTATGTCCATGTCTCACGAGCCCTTGCCTTGACACAGATTTGCTTGATCAAATCATCAATAACAATGAACCTTCCGGTTCCTTTGTAAATCTTGGATTGTGACGTAAAAGGGTCCCGAAATCGCACAAAATAGTCCATTGAGGACGCCAAGAACTTCACATTCGACACACTCCAACGAGGATCATCCAGGTCGGCTGCGTTTCCCTCGAACTCCATCAAAAGTGTTTTATCCCGAATTCAATTGCTGCGTCGATTGAATTAGAATAGTTTTTTTTTTCTTTCTTTTGTTTATATATATTATGATTAGTGTTAGGCCTAGGGGAGAGCATTGTTCGGTAAAAACCGATTCACCGAACCGATCTAGCTTAACCGAATTAATTCGGTTCGGTTAATTCGGTGAATCGGTTAATTCGATCAAAAACCGAATAAAATTTGGTTAATTCGGTTCGGTTAATGGAAGAGAAATTTTTGAGTTCGGTTAATTCGGTTAACCGAATTAACCAAAAAATAAATTTATTAAATAAAAAATTGTTGTTTTACTTATAAATATATTGATTTTATAAAATATTTATTATTTGTTCGGTCAATTCGGTTAATTTGATATTTAACCGATAATCGAATTATCGGTTAACCATATAATTCGGTTCGGTTATCGGTCAAGACTTTTACAATTCGGTTAATTCGGTTCGGTTAACCGAACAGTAATTCGATTCGGTTAACCGACCGATGTTCTCCCCTGATTAGGCCAGCCCAATTGGCCCATGAATTTTGTTACTTATTTATCATTATTTCTTTTTAATTTAATGAGAGGCATTACAGGTTCAGAGTGGTTTTATATGTCCGACACATTCACTGAGAACTTGGAACACTGTAGTAATCATTTCCTCTCATGAAATAGAACAATTGACAAATATACCATAAATTAGGGTTTGCATATTGAATTGCTTGCGGCCCCTACCTTGAGGGTTGATTCCCCACTGATATTTAATAAAATTATTTCCCTTCTTCATCTTTTATGGGCCACCCATTCAGCTAGCATTTGGCAGTTGCATATTAAATCATTTGGCAGTTTTTAGCATGTTCCACTAAAGTAGTGTATTCGTACGTTACTCCCTTAGCCACCGTGCATGAAATGTGCATAAACAGGACAATATTGTGACATGTTCAGGCAAGAAATAATATTGCCAACTGTTAGTATAGTTGGATTTGCATTCAAAATCAATCGACAATGAGTGGAGGAACCCAACTATACATTAGGATCGCCTAAGAGCATTTATAAAACGATGTGGGATAAGCCACTAATTAACACCTACCCTCACTTGCGATCCGTATATAAGCTTAGCAAGTGAGACCTCGTGCGGAAGTAGATAATCATCACGGGTATATTATAAAGGTGAGGCGAAAATCCGCTCTAATACCATGTTAGTAAAGTTGGATCTACACTCAAAATCAATTGGCTGTGAGTGGGTGAGCCCAAGTCTATATTAGGATCGTTTGAAAGCATGTAAAGGGTGATGTGGAATAAGTCACTGCTGTCCACCCTCACTTGCAAGAGCCTTTGTTAAGGACAGCAAGTGAGACCTCGTGCATAGCTATAAACATCACGGGCACATATTAAGGATGAGACGAAAATCCGCTCTAATATCATGTTAGGTTATATTTGGATCTACACTCAAAATCAATTGGCTATGAGTGTAGATCCAACTTTATTAACATCGTATCAGAGCAGATTTTTGCCTCACTCTTATAATATACTTGTGACGGTTATCTACCTCCGCACGAGGTCCCACTTTACTATTGTTTCAATTCATATGAACAACAGAACCATTCAACACAGAGGAATTTATCAAATGTAATAATTTAGTTTAAAAATAGAACTTATCTTCTAAGAATGAAATTAGATACACTTTTAATGCTTTATTTCAGTTTCACAAATATCGACAAAATACTAAGGCTTATGCTTTTTTGCAAGAATTGAATTACATCTGCAGTTGTAAACAAGTCTACCAGTAAGAAAAAATCAACATACTCCCTCTGTCCTCTTTTACATGTCACTTAATCGAATTTTTTTGTCCATTTTTCCTTGTCACTTACCCATTTTCAATGCGTATTTAATGTCAACAACTACCTTAAAATATCAAACATTAATCACTTCATTATCATATTCAATAAAAAATACATTCTCCACCAGTAATCATCTACCAATTTTACTTTTTGCACGAATTTTTTTATAAAAACATCAACCACTCATTCATTAAATTTGTTCAACCGCTAGCATTAACTTCACCTTAATCTACTCAAATTAACCTTAAACGACATGTAATAGAGGA
This sequence comes from Kalanchoe fedtschenkoi, assembly GCA_002312845.1. NCBI lineage: Eukaryota > Viridiplantae > Streptophyta > Magnoliopsida > Saxifragales > Crassulaceae > Kalanchoe > Kalanchoe fedtschenkoi. The sequence continues at coordinate 13,422 of NQLW01000554.1, forward strand.
CGGAGGGAGTATTAATGAATGAACTAAGTGAGCGTGGCACGTCTCAATCTAGTCCTTATGGGTTTGATTTACAACAATTAAGAAAATATTGTTGGTCCAACTTTATCGGAAAGGAGTTATTTTATGCAAAATAACAATCTTATTTTTAGAGATTTTTTC
>NQLW01000555.1:4113-22062 GCA_002312845.1 Kalanchoe fedtschenkoi
ATTCGTCGAAGTCCGTACCGTCAAATTGTGGCAATTGTAGTGAAACTGAGTTGGACATGATTCAACTACAATATGACACTCAAATATCTCTACTGATATTTGTTAGACGAACCAAGCTTCTGATACCAAATGTTAGGACCGATTAATGATCTTGGCACTCAACTAAAACTGTATATGGAATTTGATGAAGTTTTGGAGGAAGAAAAATACTGATTTATTTTTCTTACGGTATAAAACCGTTACGAAAATACACTGAAAACACTAGAGAGATAAACTCTCAAAAGGAAATCAAACACAAGGAAGAGGAGGTGCTAGAGGAGATGATCCTTGCTTCTTCCATTCAACTCCATTTATAGTGAATTGTGGAGGAAATGGAGGGAGCACTAAGTGCTAATGGATGGAGCACTAAGTGCTAATGGATGGAGCACTTAATATCAATGGAGGAAGCACTTGGAGTTAATGGGAGAAGCACTTGGAGCTAATGGGAGGAGCACTTGGAGCTTAATGGAGTTGGGTAGGTGATTTTTGGATCATCCATTTTTCAACATGCCTGGCCCTGTCAAAACAGCTATTACTTGATTTTCACCCTAAAATTTTCACAAAGCAATAAGATCAACCATAGTTAAATTTTTCTGTTAACCAACTTCGGTTAACGGTTTTAACCATGTAGTGAACACCCCAATACAAAAAATACAAAAAATCTCAAAAATATATGAAAAATCAGAAAAAAAATAATTTTTTTTTAAAAAAAAAACGTCCAAAAAATATAAAATTATTAATTAACAAATTTATATTTTTATATTCATTAAAAACTAGTTTATTCATCTGATGAACATAACAGCTCATATGATGAACATTGGGGCGCTTTTGATGAGCATATTATCTGATGAATATAGTAGTTCATCTAATGAACATATTATCGAAAACGACGTCGTTTTACGTCATTTTCATGATAACCCTCCGCCCCTTCTTTAAATGAACAGTAAAAAAATAAAAAATATAAGAAAAATGTAAGAAAAATAAAATAAAATTTTAACAAAAAAGTCCGAACAAAAAAATAAAAATTATTAATTCACAAATTTATATTTTTATATTCATTAAAAAATAGTTTATTCATCTGATGAATATAGCAGCTCATATGATGAACATTGGAGCTCATTTCATGAGCATATTATCTGATGAATATAGCAGTTCATCTAATGAACATATTATCAAATCTAATGAACATATCGGCCCATCTGATGAACATATAATCTAAAAAATGTAGCAGTTAATCTAATAAACATATTTTCAAATCTGATGAATATAATATCTCATTTAATGAACATTACTTCTCATATGATGAACATAATAGAATAAATATCAAGAAAAGAAAATGAAGCTCATTTGATGAACATAGCAGCTGATTTGATGAACATAACAGCTCATCTGATGAACATATTATTTGATGAATATGGTAGTTCTTTTGATGAACATATTATCAATTTTAATGAACTGGTAGCTCATCTGACGAACATAACAACTCATATGATGAACATATTAGCTAAAATCCGATGAACATATTAGCTCATCTGATGAATATAACAGCTCATATGATTAACATATTATCAAATCTGATGAACATATTAGCTCATCTGATGAACATATCCTCTGATGAACATAGCAGCTCATATGATAAATATTTCTGCTAATCTAATGAACAAATAATTTCATGAACATAGCAGCTAATCTGATGAGCATATTTTCAAATATGATGAATATAACAGCTCATATGATGAGCATAGTACAATAAATATCAAGAAAAGAAAATGAAGCTCATCTGATGAATGTAGCAGTTATTCTGATGAACATATAATCAAATGCAATGAACACGGCAGCTCAACTGATGAACTATGATCTGATGAACATAGTGGCTCATCTGATGAATAAAACATCTCATCTTATGATATTGCAAACTTTTTGATGAACATATAATTAAATATAATGAACATATCATCTGATGAACATAACTGTTTATCTAATGAACATAACAACTCATCTGGTGAACATAACAGCTCATCCGATGAACATGATAGTTTATATGATGAACATATCATCTGTTGAACATAGCAGCTTATCTGATGAACATAGCAACTCATCTGATGAATATGATAGCTCATCTGATGAACATATCATCTGACGAATATAGCATATCATCTGATGAACATAGCACCTTATCTGATAAATATATACTTTCAACTGATGAGCTTTCCTTCATTCAAAAATATTGTTAAATCTGATGAATATAACAATTCAGTTCATATGATGAATATATTATAATATCTGATGAACATATCAGTAAATAAACATATCTACAGTTACTGTTAGTCATACATTCATAAAAAGATCGTGATAAAAAATCCATAAGATATAAAGTTTAAATTTTACATAAGATAATAAATGATACCTATTTTTTGTTACTTATTTAACAAACAGTTCGGTTTTTCACTCTTTTTTGAATAGAAAATTATGAAGCGCCTGTTTGTTCTCAACTGCAGTTAATTCTGTCTTGTATTTTTTGCATTTTTCAAGCACCTCATCCTTCACTTCATTCAACTCATGGCTGATGAGTTTTACGTAATATTGTGCACGAAGCAATTTCATATTTTTTTACAAGAAATAAAGAGAAACATTTTTAAAAATTTGTAAAGTTTTTCTCTGAACATTAAAATCTTTATTTTGTATATAACATATTTGAAACTTACTTGTTTCAGTTTCGCACTATTACGCTTTCAAGATTTCATCACTCCCTTGTAAGTCTCCATATGAATCATTGTGTATATTGCACAATCTTGACTGTTTAAATTTATTCTCCATTTCATTTCAAGAACGCAATCATTAAAACTTTTGATCTTTTATGCTTTTGGATGATTTATTCTTTTCAACATTCCAAAGAATCCGGTTTTATGTAAAAACAAAATATATATGATCATATGAAAGATAAAGTTCATTATATGCAACATATAAAACATTATATAAAAATGTATGTTACTCATTCAACATATATGTTTGTTCAGAATGCGTAATTTACATTCTCTATATGTAATACTAAAATATTTACTATTCACTTACTAATTCAGGGATTAATGTTTCATTTTGACTTCCGTTGGTATATATATATCATCATCCAAAATGTGATTCATCATATATACAATTAAAATTAAGACATATTCATCAGTTTGGTAGGCATGTTCATCATATGGTTAACAATGTTCATTGAATAAAATAAACAAAAAATTCATCAAATTTCAACCAAATGTTAATAAACAATCATACTTAAGTATTAATACATAAAAATCACAAATTATGCACAAACAATTAAGCAGTATATTCATAAAAAAAATATAGAATATTCATCATTAATAAGGCATGTTCATCACATTTGAAAATATGTTAATCATATGCAGAAAAGGTATTTCACCAATTTACACTGACCTGTTTACTTCTGTTCCACTCTCTGTGACGGATTTTTGCGAACTCAATTCCATTATCCTGTCAGACATTTTTGATTGACCTAAAAAATAAGTTACATTGAGAGTAGCAAAAAAACATTGAAAACGCGAAGTAAACATATAAAATGATTCAAAACCAGTTTTGCTTACATGAGAAATGCTAACGACTACACACGTGAACTTTGTCAATTTCGTGTTGAGAATAATCTTATGCTTGACGAGTTTTGTGATTCGCTCTGTCTGTTAATTTTGAACAAGTAATTGTGAAAATGCAAAAAAAACGTCTTTCTTAAATTTGTTTGAACAAACTGACGAAACGACATAATTTTTATACAACTGAACTAAAATGTAAATCTGATGAATGTGCCTGTAGAAATGATGAATATGAATGCGTGTCTGATGAACTTATGTAAGGAACTCATGAATACATCTTGAAAAAATATTAAAATTCTTACATTTATAACGCTAAAGTCTATGTTCATTAATTTGATTAATTTAATTATCAAATTATTACAAATTCATCTGCTTTTTTGTCTCTAAAAATAAAAATAAGTTTCTATCATGTTATTGTTCCTACCGCATGCAAATGAAGATCATGCCTACACACTGAAAGGATCAGTTGTCCCATCCTCACTGAAAAGCTCTTGTACTTAAAATTACTCGCTTTGATAAAAAATCACTTTAGCCCATTTATTACTTTAGACGTCATTTTATTATCACTTTAACCATCAAAATCTGTATATAAATATGCTTGCTCAAACCTTAACCATACCATCACAAACTAATGAATTTCTACAAAATCATCATGGGGCTTTCAACTACAATTTCGCAACTGGTAAAGTCAAGATTAGTTTTTCTACAATGTACAGATTAATATTATTCATTTCAAATCACTTTTAACTTTTCGCAAGAGCTTCCTCCTAAGTTCATATCGAATTATGGTGCTCGTCTGCCTAATGTTGTGACCTTTGAGCTGTCGACTGGTAACATATGGAATGTATCGGTAACTAGAACTGATTGAAAGATGTTTTTTATTGAAGGCTGGCCGAGGTTTTCTAGTCATCTATGTCTGGGATTTGGAAATCTAGTTATTTTCAAATACAACGAAGAACATAAAAAATTTCATGTCGCTGTTTATGACGCTTCTACATGCAGATTAACTACCCACTAGAGCAGGTTGAGCAAGCTGAACAAACTGACCAAAATGAGCATGTTGAGAGAAATGATGAAGATGATGAAGTTAATCAAGATGATGTTCTTCTAGTGACCAAGATTCAGAATATGAAGTTGTTATTGTATCTAATGAAAATTCGGAGTAACTCTATGTGATCTCTGATGCTTAATAAATAAAAAAACCTACTTATTAAAATATGGAAAAATATAAAATATAAAATAGAAATTTGAACTTCAAATTTTTATCTGATGAACATTCATTTACATCTGATGAAACTAAATATAATCTGATGAATATGTTTATGATTTTGGTGAACATTTATTTCCATCTGCTGAACATTTGCAAAAATGATAAAACATTTATGTTATTCTCATACTTATGTTTATTAATACACAAATTAAAACAGACATTTTTTATTTTATGAATATTTCATTTCCTATGATGAAACACAGTTTATATCTTCTGATAAAACATTCATTGACATCCGATGAAACTAGTTATGAATATGATGAATACGGTTGTGATTCTGATGAACTTTTGTTTCCATCTAATGAACATTTGCAAAAGATAAATATTTTTTTAATCTCATGATTAAGTTTATTAATACAAAAAATTTGAACATATATTTTTCATTTTATGAATAGTTCATTTTGTATGATCAAACTAGTTTATATCTTCTTATGAACATTTGTTTACATATGATAAAAGTAGATATATATATCTGATGAATATGGTTGTGATTTTGATGAATATTTATTTATCTTCAGGTTTTATCATAAAAGTACTTAACTGAAATTCTAATTAACTGCTATAAATAATCATTGTAATCATACACTATGATAATATCTATATACTAGATCAGCTACCCTACATAAAGAGTTGTCACAATCAACAACATAAAAAACATAAAAAAGCTTATAAAAAATTTATTAAAAAACAATACTTTTAATCTTGCATATACTTCTATAAATTCATGTACTCTCTATACTTTATGGAACCGCACAAGCTTCATCAAAATACAAAAACTCTAATACGCTCCAATGAAGTTCTACATTTGTAAGTTTCTAAATTACAAACTATGTATTCATCAAAAATATTTTGTTTTGCATTTGCAGGAACTGCCTTCTCGCCTCATAACATTTTATGGCTTAGGACTACCTGATCTTGTCACTCTTCAACTACCGAATATAAGCTTATGGACTGTATCGGTCACCAAGACTAATGGGCAGATATTTTTTACTCAAGGTTGGCCAAAGTTCTCACAATATCTGAGATTGAGCTTTGAACATGTTATAACTTTCTAATACAAAGAACAGCAACAAACGTTCTTAGTCAACGTGTTCGACAGGTCTACAAATGAGATTGACTTCTTACAAATTGAGCCTGATGCTGAAGAGAGCACAATTACAAGTACTGCAGAGGATAAAGAAAATGAAGTATATGTTGTACTAATGAAGATTAATGACAATATGTAATATTTATAAAAACATATATTGTTTCTAATCATAAATAAAAGGAGATATTAATGGAATAAATTTCATCATGATGCATTTCTATCTCATTGTGTCATCACAAAAAATATGTAAAAAATAATGAAACATACTATATAAGTGTTAAAAAAAACAACCATTTGTAATGAACTTAGCAACTATCTGATGAACATGTCATCATATTTGATGAACATATGAACTTAACTGATGAACATATGAACTTCACTGATGAACTTGACTTTCGTTTAATAAAACATCATAAAAAAATGATGAACATTGCATATCTTCTAATAAATATAACATCTCATATTAAAAGTAACACCCTAATTTTACAATTTGTCTAATGATTTGTTCATAAGATGCGCTTATTGCGTGAATATATATGACTATCTGATGAACATATATATCGCATGGTGAACATATAGGGTTATCTGATGAACATATATATCAATATGATGAACATAGGTTAATGAAAAAAAAAATCTTGAAACGACGACGTTATATTGTAATGGTTTGTAAAACAAAAAAAAAATCTCGTACTTTCAATCGCACATTGAATCAAAGTAAACATTCTCATGGCTGACGAATTATGTTTTGTTGGTTTAGATGATAAATCGTAAGTGATCAGTTGTTGGCCAAGCTTCAGGTATTACATTCATCAAACTTTTATTTTTTTAGTTATTTTTTATATAGTATGTTGTCTAATATGTAGTTATATACATTGTATATAGTCACTCGTATACTTAGGATTTACATATATGTATATCATCACATGTGTTAGTATGGTCATCACATTTACATATATGCTACAAATCGTTTACTGCTTATACAATACATGCATGGATATTTTTATCAAATAAGTTATTATGTTTATAGTTTTTCGAATGTCTTATGATTTAAATAAGAAGCAATGATAGAACTATTGAAAGTGAGATGCAAAAATTTTATGAAGTTGAATCATCAGATTTGTTGGGATTGGTTGTTGAATCTGACAAAGACGCATATTCTCTGTATAATGATTATGCTCGAACAATTAGTTTTAGTATCAGAAAAGGGAAACAACAATCATTCTGGTAAAAAAATCTTATCAATGAGATAGTTTGTTTGTTCAAAAGGTGGGGTCAAAAATGATTCAAAGAAAAATGTTATAAGCTATTCCAGAGACATGACAAGATCAGATTGTTCTGCTTTCATTCAATTTTCTGTTGATAGGGACGGACACTATACAATATCTCATCATACTATGGAGCATAATCATAAACTTTCTGGTTCAGATGAAAGACATTTGATGATATCTCAGAGATGTATTAAAGAAGAACAAATTGAACTACTGAGATCATTCAGGAAATGCGGGATAAAATTATCTGATGCTTTGAGATTTTTGAAAGTCAATATGGTGGATTGCCTAACATTAGATTTATTGACGTTGATGCATACAATGCTTTGTCAAAACCTTATCTAAAATCATTTAATGGGTCTGATGCAAGTTCTTTGATTTTGATTTTGATAGAAAAATGAAGTACAGTTTTATTTTGATTTTTGATTTGGATGAAGATGACCGTTTATGTAGTTTTTTTTTTAGGGATAAAAAATGGAGATGGATTATGAATTATTTGGTGATTTATTGATTCATGATACAACTTATCGAACAAATAAGTATGACATGATTTGTGGCCCATTTGTTGGCATGAATCACCATACAAACAGTATCATGTTTGGATGTGGAATCATGATCAATGAAAGGGTGGAATCTTTTTTCTATCTTTTTCAATTATTTCTGAAATCTATGGAGAATAAAGCACCTACGACTATTATAACATATGAATCTGCTGCAATGGCAGCAACAATCAATAAAATTTTCCCAACAAGTAAACACATATTGTATATTTGGCATATCATCAAAAATTCAAAAGAGAAGATTGTAGCATTGAGAAAAAAGGATGGGTTTGTAAACATGTTTAATCATTTGCTAAAAGGTTGTGATTCTGAAGCAGAATTTCAATTTTATTGGGACAGGTACTTTGTTGTAACTTGATTTTGTTGTGTGTTGTACATATGTTCATCAACTTTGTGTTTATATTCATCAGTTCTACTAACAGGACTTTTTTTGTCCTTTTTTTAGGTTAATTAATATATATGATTGTGTAGATAATTCATGGATTAAGAAATTTTATGAGATAAAGGAAAAGTGGTCTGCAGCATATTCCAAAAAAAAGAATTTTATCATCACAATGAAGTGAAACAACAAATAAATCGGTGTTAAGAAGATTAAATAAGCTAAGTGGGCTATGTGAGTTTTATAATACTTTTTGTGATGTTGTGTCTGAATGGAGGAGCGACGAGATAAAGTTCAACTATTCTAATTTCATTGGATTGATAGAGATGGTTATTCCAAATTATAGTCTTTTGTCTCATGCAAGAAAAGTTTCTACAAAAAATGTTTACAAACTTTTCGAAGATCGTTTCTTGGAGGGTATTTCATGTACACAAGTCTCAATCTCAATTGATCAAAATATTTTTATGTATAATGTTTGGCGTGAAGGAGTTGATATATTCCGATATTTTATAGGTTTTTCTGCCATGGATGCTTTAGTGGATTGCAGTTGTAAGTGTTTTACACAAGATGGATTATTGTACATTCATGCTTTGGGAATTTACAACATTCATTGTGTTACAAGAATACCAGATGTATATATATTGAAAAGGTGGAGAAAAGACATTCGAAAAGACACGTCAATATGTCCGGAAAATGATAATGAAATTGAAGAGAGGACACATTCAAACAATTCGGTTGAAACATCTGTTTGGAGGTATGGTATGATTCAGAAGTTCAGTTCTCTTATTGAGTACAGTTAATCAAACAATGATGCAAGAAAGGTATGTGAAGATTTGTTGAAGAAAGGCAAAGAAACTCTGGGTTTCCAAAATTATTCAGATCAAAGTAGTCAGTATGTATGTCCAGACAATAGTGAAATAAAAAATCCAGCTGGATCTAGGGTTGTCGGAGAAAGAAATGTCAGGAAGAAAAGTATAAAAGAGAAGAAAACCAACATTGCAAAGGGTAAATGAAAGAAAGTAGCAAAGGAAGCAATTATAAAAGAGAAAATGACCGTACAAAATACTATTCAGGTATTTTTTTTAGTTATGCAACTATATATTTCTTTTTATTACATTTAAAAAGATTTATTGTTTGATTTACATTTATATGTTTATATTTTGTAGGAAAATGTTAGATCAATGGTTGGTGATGGATATCTTGGTCCCTCAATATCTGGTGGATCAATGCTGGTGCCATTTGAAAAATTCGATAGTAAGAATTATATGTCCACATCACAGGATCAAAAATAATTAGAAAAATATTTATTTGGCAAATTTCATTTCAACAGCTCATCTAATGAACTTACCAGCTCTTTTGATGAATTTATAATTAAATATGATGAACTCAACATCTCATCTGATAACACATGATATGATGAACATAACAACTCATCTGATGAATATAATAACTCATCTGATGAATATTACAACTCATATGATGAACATAGTAGAATAATATATCAACAAAAAGTAAATGAAACTCCTCTGATACCATGTCAACTGATGAACATAACTACTCATTTGATGAACATCTTATCGAATCTGATGAACAAAGTAGCTCTTTTGATAAACATAAAATTATATATAATGAACACAACAGCTCATCTGACAACATATCATCTGAAGAGCACTTTATCAAATCTGATGAGCATATAATCTTATAAACCTACTTTCAAATCTGATATGATGAACATAGTAAAAAATAAATCAATATAAAGTAAATGAAGCTCATCTGATCAACATAGTTGTTCTTCTAATGAATATAACAGTTCATCTGATGAATATGGTAGCTCATCTGATGAAAATATCATCTCATCTGATGAACTATTATCCAATGATTATATTATCAAAATCTAATGAATATCACAGCTCATATGATGAACATATTATCAAATCTGAAGAACATAGTTGCTCATCTGAAGAACATATTATCAAATCTGATGAACATAGCAGCTCATTCGATGAACATATTATCAAATCTGACGGACATTACAACTTATTTAATGAAAATATCATCCGATGAATATCACAGCTCATATGATGGACATAACAACTCATCTTATGAACATAACAGCTCATCTGAAGAACATATTGACTCATCTGATGAACATATAGTGTAATGAACATAGTAGCGTAGATAATGAACATATTATCAAATCTGATGAACATGGTCGCTCATCTGAAGAACATATTATCAAATCGTATGAACATAGCAGCTCATCTGATGAACATATTATCAAATCTGATGAACATTACAGCTTATTTGATGAAAATATCATCCGATGAACATCATAGCTCATCCGATGGACATAACAGCTCATCTGATGGACATAACAGCTCATCTGATGAACATAACAACTCATCTGAAGAACATATCGACTCATTTGGTGAACATATAATGTAATGACCATAACAGCTAATCTAATGAACATAGTTTAAAATATGATAAATATAACAACACATCTGATGAACATATCAGCTCATTCGATGAACATAGCAGCTAATCTGATGAATATATCAGCTCATCTCATGAACATAACAACTCATCTGATGAACATAACATCTTATCTGATGAATGTAACAGCTCTTCTGATGAACATATTATCAACTCTAATGAACATATCGCCTCATCTGTTGAACATATAATGTAATGAACACAGAATATCGTATGATGAACATAACAGTTCATCTTATGAACATAACAGCTCATCTGTTGAATATATTATCTCATCTGATGAACATTTAATGTAATGAACATAACAGCTATTCTAATAAAACAAATTTTCAAATATGATAAATATAACAGCACATCTGATGATCATATCAGCTCATCCGATGAATATAGCAGCTCATCCGATGAACATAACAACTCATCTGATGAACATAGAATCACATATGATGAACATAGCAGTTCATCTAATGAACATAAATGCTCATCTGATGTACATGACAGCTCTTCTGATGAACATTAAATCAAATCAAATGAACAGAACAATTCATTTGATGAACATAGCAGCTAACAGCTCATCTGATGAATATGACGGCTCATCTGATGAACATAGTAGACTAAAATATCAGTAAAAGCAAATGAAGCTCATCTGGTGAGTATATCGATTTATCTGATGAACATATTTTCATATTTGATGAACATATCAGCTCATCTGATGAACATAGCAGCTATTCTGATGAACATTATAAAATCTGATGGTTATAATAGCTCATCTGATAAACATATCATCCGATGAACAATGTAGCTCATCTGATGAACCTATTATTAAATCTGAGAAACATAGTAGCTTATCTGAAGAACTGTCATCTGATGAACATAATAGCTCATTTGATGAACATATCATTCAATGGACATAGCTAAAATCTGGTGAACATATTTATTAATATCAAAGAAGGATTTGGAGTCTGATAAGCGGATTACGCTTGATACACAATATCCATTCAAGAGCGCTTGAAGAATTATGTCCATAGGTGTATTATTACAGAGTTGGAAAAACTTCCTCAAGGCCTAACAAGATGAAGACACAAGTTGCTACTGTTCAGAACTCCGTTTCCTCAGTTGGATTTGGCTGGTAATCAGGAGATGGTTCTTGTTTGAATTGATGGTTGCAGACATTGTTGCAGCGTAATTTATTGACGCCTCTTCTGAATTAAAAAAAATTGTATTTTTAGTAAAAAAAAATATTTATTAATTAATGAATATAAAATAATAAATTTAATAAATTTAATTTTTTATTTGAATTTTTATAAATCAAGATAATATATATTTTTAATTTTTTCTAATTTTCTTCAGATTTTTACGAATTATTTATTTATTTTTTACTATTCATTTGAGAGAGGAATGCGTGTTTTAATGAAAACGACGCAAAACGACGTCGTTTCGAGTGACAGCACCCATATAATTGGGTGCTTTCGGTGCACCCAAGAATTTACGATTTGGTTTTTTAACTTAAAATCAGAAACCGAACTGATTTATAACGGTTCGGTTCCTGATGAATGATTTTTTTGGTTTGATTCGGTAGAAACCAAAAAACAGATTAAGGTAATTTTTTGAAACTAAGTCTTACTTACTTAATAATGATATAAACTCATAATAAATATATAAAAATTTAGAAAAAGTAAATACTTTCTTGTTATACAATCATTTATTAAATAGTGCAATAATCAATTTTGACATTCAAATATCAGTTAAGTAATTGAAAATATAAATTAAATTCATATTAATTTTATTATTATTTGAATAATTAGTTTTCGGTTCGGTTTGATATCTTACTATAAAAACTGATAACCGAACCGTAATATTTTTTATTTCAGTTCAGTTTGATAACTTAATCATCAATAATCAAAACCGAATTGAATCGGTTCGATTTGATTTTTGATTTGGACCGAACTATCATCAAGTACTAGCACATTTCAATTGATTTCACAAAGTTGAGGAAAAATGCACGCTCTTTCACATTCTTCTCTTCTGTTCTGATACTCATGTTTGGAGTTTGCAGCCATTTTGCCTAAACTGCAAGGCCGACCTCACTCAAAGCGTTAAAAGCTAAACCCTCCCATCCAACTCAGCCATCCAACCGCTTCACCAAATCGTTGATTTTATTTTGTTTTGACCATGGTTCCAGCCACTGTTCTATACAGGCCGTCTCCATTTATCTTAAATGTGGTGTAGTTACTGACACAAGTTTCAAACTCCGTAGCTTCGAGCTGATGATGTTAGAGTAACCAACTCAGTCTGGCGCTACTTTCTTTCGCTTCAATATTAAATATCAATGTCAAATTCATAGCCCAAAAGAGAATAAACCCAAACGTAAGAGTCCAAAAAATATGCAAGGAGAGCCCAAGGAAAGAGCCCCAGACAAGAGAAAAGAGGAGAAGTGTATGGACAATTCTAGAAACCTATGGACAGTCTTACACTGGAAATATGCTAAGGAATATTCTAGGAGAATTCTAGAGTCCTTAATTATAGCCTTTGGATGAACTTCATCCTAACCATCTATTTTCCTTTGTAACAAGTATAAATACCTCTCATGTAGTCATTTGTAAGCATCCAAAAAATAAAGAGTGAGCATTCTAGTAAAGGTGTGAGTTTCCTACAAAGTTTTCTCCAAATTTCTCTCCATTTCTATTCATCTTTTCCCAACAATTTGGTATCAAGAGCTAGGCGATTCGGAGGCCGGTGAAGGAGCGTAGGAGCATCTCTAAAGAAGGTAGCAAGCAACTTGTTTTAAGGTATGCTCTTTTCCTTAAACTTGCAATGTCAGATATTAGTGTTTTGGTTGGGATGATGGAGCGGCTGAATGAGTACAACTATCGAGATTGGAGAACATAGCATCAATATCTCAAGAGTCAAGATTTATGGAATATAGTAGAAGGTAGTGAAACAAAACCACCTTCTAAAGATAATGCTGAAGAATTAAAGAAATTGGAGATGAAGGCCAATAAGGCCTTGTATGTGATTCAGACCACCATAGATAAAAGTATGATCGCTCGTATTAAGGACGTGGAGACCCCAACAGAAGCATGAGACATTCTTGCCACACTCTTCTCAAGGCAGAATGTTGCACGCCTTCAACTTCTTGAAAAAGAGCTTATGAGTGTCTCGCAAGGAATGATGTCCATCAATGACTACTTTCTAAAAGTTAAGAATATGTGCCACGAGATAGAGTAACTAGACCTCAGTGCAAAGATTGGAGATGACCAAATCCGGAGAATTATCATTGGCGGCCTAAAGTCGGAGTATAACGCCTTCATAACAGCAATACAAGGTTGGCCTAAACAACCCTCACTTGTTGACTTAGAGAATTTGTTGGCAAATCAAGAAACCCTAATCAAACAGATTGCAAACAACATGAGTGATAATAGAGTTCAGAGGAGGCCCTTTATGCCAACAACAAGAGTGATAATAAAGGAGACAACAACAAAAGTGCCAACAACAGAGGTGGACGATCACATGGCAGAGGAAATGCGAGACGGTAATGGTGGATGTCGACAACAGAGAAGTTCTCAAGGAGGGGGAGCTCAACAGGAGAGCAATAACAACAGTGGGGACCTCATCGAAGTTAGAAGCCGCAATGGTGAGCATTACAACTGTGGTGGGAAAGGTCGCATGTCTCGTGACTGTAGAGCGTCCAGAGGCCTGCGCTTGGAAATGTGGCAATGCACGGTCATCATAGCTACAACAGTGAAGAAGAATGGGACTTTGAAGCATCGCTTGCTGTTGTAACTCCCAAGAAGAGAAGTGATGATGACCATGAGTTAGCAAGGGGGTGCTACCATTGAAGAGGATGACATAGCTTTCGCTGCAACTCGGCGAAACGAGATAGACTATAGAAATAATTGGATTGTCGATTCGGGGTGCTCCAACCACATAATAGGAGATAAGAAGAAGTTGAGAGGGATGTCCAAATACCAGGGACATCGACATGTGGTCACAGCTAACAATTCAAGGCTCCTAATCACCCATGTTGGAGAGACGACGTTCAAACTAGAATGCAGAGATACTAAGGTGGAACTGCAACGAGTCTTCCATGTGCCCGTAATGAAGAAGAATCTTCTATTAGTTTCTCAACTAACAATATCGGGCAACTATGTAGTCTTTGGTCCTGAAGACGTGAAGGTCTATCGCGACTTCAAACCCCTATTTTGGAGGGACGCAAGGTGAAGTCCATCTACATGATGTCTGCTGAGACAGCATACGCAGACAAAGCCCTTAAAAATGAGACATCTGACATCTGACACGCACGATTAGGACATGTGGGTTATCATAAGTTAAGGGCAATGATGCAAAAATCAATGCTCAAGGGACTTACACAATTTGAGGTTCGCCTATAAACTGTATGCGCAGACTGCCAATTTGGAAAGCGCATCAACTACCAAATCAGGAGTCCAAGCACAGGGCCAAAGTATCTCTGGAGCTAGTGCACTCTGATGTATTCAGTAAGGTCTCTCAACCTTCATTTAGCGGGTTACGACAATAGAAAGGAGGAGAAATGTATGGACAATTCTATAAACCTATGAAGAATCCTACACTAGGAATATCCTAGGGAATAATCTAGGAGAATTCTATAGTCCTTAATTATAGCCGTTGGATGAACTTCATCCTAGCCATCCATTTTTCTTTGTAACAAGTATAAATACCCCCCTCATGTAGTCATTTGTAAGCATCCAAAAAATAAAAAGTGGGCATTCTAGTAAAGGTGTAAATTTCCTATAAAATTTTATCCAAATTTTTCTCCATTTCTCTTCATCTTTTCCCAACAATGCATTGCATATCTTCTCGACTGGCCTCAAGCTCCTCACTCTCCCATGCATGTCTATCAGTGCATTGTAGATCCACGCAGCCATCCTGTTTTTCCATACATGGCAATCATGCTTGAGTATGCCACCACGCATTTGCCGTACCCTTTTCGTTCCATGTCTTTGATCAACTCTCCTGCCTTGGCGTGTATCCCTATTCTAATATATACTCGGATCATTGAAAGGGTAAGTCACTTGCCCTGGCTCGCATCTGTCAAGATCTAAGATCAGATCGTTATAGTTATAAACTCTAATCGCAGCCTGTAGTCTTATCCTCCCGAGTGGCCATTCACAGCAGCACAAAAAAGCAATCAGATACACCAATTTGGCCTCCCAACGACTCGTATAATATAGCATAAATCTTGGCCTTGGACACAATTGGCAGTGTCTCAAATTCGCCAAACAACTCTAAGACCCTCTCAGTTATGCCCAATTCTTATATAGGCCTCCACTATGTGACGATAAATTGATTAAACTTCAGTAGTATCAAGGGTATCTCGGCAAAGTTCAATCTTCTCCTAAGCCTAACAGTGGTACTATATATGGAGACCGTTATAGCCCAAGCCTTCACGGTACCGTCAAATGCCATGATAGACATGTCATTCTCCCAGTTAAATGCATCAAGAAACATATCCGAAATCCTAATCTTTCTAGCCTTTGCACAACAACTGATTGTGTTAGCACAAACAGAACTGGTCAGGTCATGGAACAAACTATACTTCCTAAAGTCACCGACAATCTGTGGCTGAGATCAACCCCGTCTTTGGGACTTCATAACCTGATTCAGTGTTGACTTCTCAGGCCTAAACTCAGCACCCAGCTTAGCCTTGTGGCACAACTTCTGAAATGAAATTAATATAATATCAATATTTGGTGCTTATCTGTGATGCGGAAGTATTAATCATGATCAATTTATAAATCAGCAAGTATTAATATTGAAATATAAGAACATAGGAAACTTACTACGATCCATAGGAATAATATTGATTTGATTGTTTTTATGTGTTTTCTCTCTTTATGACTTATTTCTTGATGATGTAAAAGAATTTCTCTATGGTGTTTTGTGCTTTTCTCTAGCTTGCTCCTTGCCACCTCTGCCACTTTTCTTCTTTTTGTTTCCACCACCTTTGTTGTTTGCTTTGTTTGCCCGAGTGTTTTTCTGGCCCTGAAGCCCATTTCCAGAGTTGCCAACACGTTCTGAATCACCTGCAACAACACTCTTACCAGAATCCTCTTTAGCTTTATCATTGTCACCACCGGTGTTCAACTTCACAAAATCATCTATAAATCACCCATATTCACTCGGAAACGACTCAAATATATTAAGTATAGGCACCTAAAATAGGGTAAATTATTGCCCTATCAGTCATCACATTTACATATATGCTACAAATCGTTTACTGCTTATACAATATATGCATGGATATTTTTATCAGATAAGTTATTATGTTTATAGTTTTTTGAATGTCTTATGATTTAAATAAGAAGCAATGATAAAACTATTGAAAGTGAGATGCAAAAATTTTATGAAGCTGAATCATCAGATTTGTTGGGATTGGTTGTTGAATCTGACAAAGACGCATATTCTCTGTATAATGATTATGCTTGAACAATTAGTTTTAGTATCAGAAAAGGGAAACAACGTCATCATTCTGGTAAATAAATCTTATCAATGAGATAGTTTGTTTGTTCAAAATGTTGGGTTAAAAATGATTCAAAGAAAAATGTTATAAGCTATTCCAGAGACATGACAAGATCAGATTGTTCTGCTTTCATTCAATTTTCTGTTGATAGGGACGGACACTATACAGTATCTCATCATACTATGGAGCATAATCATAAACTTTCTGGTTCAGATGAAAGACATTTGATGAGATCTCAGAGATGTATTAAAGAAGAACAAATTGAACTACTGAGATCATTCAGGAAATGCGGGATAAAATTATCTGATGCTTTGAGATTTTTGAAAGTCAATATGGTGGATCGCCTAACATTAGATTTATTGACGTTGATGCATACAATGCTTTGTCAAAACCTTATCTAAAATCATTTAATGGGTCTGATGCAAGTTCTTTGATTTTGATTTTGACAGAAAAATGAATTACAGTTTTATTTTGATTTTGATTTGGATGAAGATGACCGTTTATGTAGTTTTTTTGGAGGGATAAAAAATGGAGATGGATTACAAATTATTTGGTGATTTATTGATTCATGATACAACTTATCGGACAAATAAGTATGACATGATTTGTGGCCCATTTGTTGGCATGAATCACCATACAAACAGTATCATGTTTGGATGTGGAATCATGATCAATGAAAGGGTGGAATCTTTTTTTCTGGCTTTTTCAATTATTTCTGAAATCTATGGAGAATAAAGCACCTACGA